>ML273233.1:0-78637 GCA_005239495.1 Nicotiana undulata
GGGGGGGGGGGGGGGCTGGGTAATTACACTCTGTGGTCGCACATGCCCATCTGCGATCGCGAAGCCTAAGCCAAGAACCTTGTGCGATCGCAACACTGCTCTGCGATCGCAGTGCCCAAGCCTCAGACCTCTATGCGATCGCACTCACACTTCCGCAATCGCATAGTGCTAATTTTGCCCAGTTATTTAAATGTCCAAAAAGAGAACCTATTACGGAATTTCATAATTTTTCACCATCTTCTTCATCTCCACACCTCCTTGAGCAATTTTTGAAGAGCTCCATCACCATAACCCCCTAGGTAAGTAATCTTAGACTTCTTTTCTTCAATATTCAGCAATACCCACTAGATTTTAGGCCTAAAAACATGAAATTAAAGGTAGAAATTGGGGTTTTGGGTAGAGTTAGGGCTTTTTGAATTTTTGGGAATTCAACCTTGTTTTAAGGTCGGATTTCAAAATAAATTGTATATTCGGGCTCGTGGGGGAATGGGTGATCGGGTTTTGCTTTGAACCTCGTGCTTGGACCAAGCGGGCCCGGGGTCAAAATTTTGAAATTTTGGAAGAATGTTTGGGAGTTCATAATTATGCCGTGGATTTGAATTGTGGAATAATTATTGATATTATTGAGTCGATTATGTATAGATACAATTGTTTCGGAGTCGGATTCGAGAGGAAAAGCGGTGTTAGAGGCTTGACTTGCATTCTTGGAGTCGAGGCGAGTGTTTGGCCTAACCTTATCTTGAGAGAATAGGTGTTGAGTCGTATGTGCTACTTGTTATATCATGTTCAATGTATAGGTGAGGTGACGAGTACCTATACATTGTTTGTCAAGCATGCCCGTGAGTCGGTTTGATGTATTACATGTTTTACTTCAATTCTTATTGTGTTATGAAGTAGAATTATTTTGGAAGTTATACAATTGGTGAGAATAAGTGATTAAGGATCTGTGATAAGTTGTTCCAGCTGAGGATTGATTTCATTAAGTTATATATACTCGTATGAGATTGGTTAAAGCTAATTCCCTTGCCGGGAAGTATCATTTTGGTTGTTATCCCCTTGCTGGGTGGTTATGAATTGTGTTTTTCTACTGTTGACTTCCTTGCCAAGTTGTTGTTGATTTGGTGAGGAAGAGTGTAAAGCACGAAGGGTGTTGCCGTGTATTCATTTCATTTATTGCATTGTGAGGATGAGAGTAAAAACACGAAGGGTGATGTTGTGCCATGATTTTACATTTATACGCACGAAGGATCATGACGTGCCCGTTTATTTATTTATTGCATTGTGAGGATGAGAGTAAAAGCACGAAGGGTGATGTCGTGTCATGATTTTACATTTATAAGTACGAAGGATCATGTCGTGCCCATTTATTATTTATTGCATTGTGAGGATGAGAGTAAAAGCACGAAGGGTGATGTCGTGTCATGATTTTACATTTATAAGTACGAAGGATCATGTCGTGCCCATTTATTATTTATTGCATTGTGAGGATGAGAGTAAAAGCACAAATGATGATGTCGTGTACTTGTTTTGGTAAGGATGAGAGTAAAAGCACGAAGGGTGATGCCGTGTACATATTTGTTTGTGTTGTTCTTTCTATTGACTTTAATTCTGTTATCTTGTTTACCTTGTTCATGTATTTCATTATTATTATTATCCCTTGTTTTCCCGGAAACATGTCCCCCCGTCCTCTCGTACTTAACTATTATTTCTGTTACATCCCCGCTATATATTGTTTACCTTGTTCATGTATTTGATTACTGTCGTGTCTAGCCTCATCACTACTTCGCCGAGGTTAGGCTCGACACTTACTCAGTACATGGGGTCGGTTGTACTGATGCTACACCTACACTTCTTTATGTTGTGCAGATTACGTAGCCGGACCCAGTGGACATTGATAGAGGGAGTATCCTTCAGTCCACACATGCGACATTGAGGTAGTCCTGCAGACGTTCGTGGGCCTTGGAATCACCTTCTACTCTTTTCTCTCATTTTCTGTCTTATTTCATTAGTTCCAAGACATTTGTATTTACTTATTTCATACCATTGTATTTAGTAAACTCTTAGACTGTTCGTGAGTTTTTCACATCGGTTTCTAGGGTTGTACTTAAGGCAAACTTTTCACGAGAATTCTATTTAGTTCTTGAATATTATATTTCTTCCGCATATTTATTATAATTGTTCTAGTTAGTTCTGGATATTTAATAGTTAATAAGTTAATTGATTCAAAATGTTAGCTTGTCTAGCGGGTTCAACGTTAGACGCCATCACGACCTGAAGGTGGGGTTTCGGGTCGTGACAAGTTGGTATCAGAGCACTAGGTTTCTTTGGTTTCAAAAATCACGGACAAACATGGTAGAGTCTGAGGGATCGGTACGGAGACATCTGTACTTATCCCCCAGAGGTTGCAAAGTTAGGAATAACCTCACGTCTTTTCTTCTCTGTCGTGAAATTTGAATTCTAAATACTAATTGAGTCTCAATTATATTCTCTCGTAGATGGCGAGAAATCGTGCTTCCTCATCTACCGATCAGCGGCCCGATCCTCCTGTTGCAGCTCCTACGAGGGGCCGAGGACGAGGCGGAGGCAGTGCTAGAGGCTGAGGCAGAGCTAGAGAAGCAACTCCAGTAGAGGACCCACAGGTAGATTACGCCGGTGAGGTTCCTGCTCAGACGGTTCCAGTCAGACCAGCTCAGGTCCCAGAGGGGTTCATTGCCACCCCGGTGCTTTAGGACGCTCTAGTCCGCTTGGTGGGACTTATGGAGAGTGTGGCTCAGGCCAGTCTTCTTCCTACTGCACCAGCTGGTTCTCAGGCTGGGTGAGGGACCCTGACTCCTGCTACTCACACACCAGAGCAGTTTGCCACTCAGTTCCAGACTCCAGCACCTCAGACCGCTGGATTGGCTCAGCTGGGTATTGTGGCACCGACAGCTGAGGGAGCAGCTATGTCAGCAAATTCCCTATGGAGACTAGATCGGTTCACCAAGTTATTCCCTACTACATTTACTGGTGCACCATCAGAGGATCCCCAGGATTACTCTGACAGTTGCTATGAGGTTCTTCGGAATATGGGCATTGTGGAGTCCAATGGAGTTGATTTTGCTACTTTTTGTCTTTCGGGTACCGCGAAGACTGGTGGATAGACTATTGCTTGACCAGGCCAGCTGGGTCTGCGCCTTTGACTTGGGATCAATTCTCCGAGTTGTTCTTGGGGAAGTTTCTTCTAGTTACTCAGAGGGAGGATCTTCGGAGGCAGTCTGAGCGCCTCCAACAAGGATCTATGACTGTCACTCAGTACGAGACCAAGTTCATTACTCTAGCCCGGCATGCTATTATGATACTCCCCATGGATCGAGAGAGAGTGAGGAGGTTTATTGAGGGTTTGGCTCAGCCCATTATAATTCAGATGGCCAGGGAGTCAGGTACATATATCTCATTTTAAGAGGCGGCCAATGTGGCCAGGAGGATCGATATGGTTTTGTCGCAGGGTAGTGGTTAGGGGGCTGGCAAGAGGCCTCGCCATTCAGTCGATTCAGCTGTGCTTCATCTAGAGGCAGAGATTCTTTTGGTAGAGGTCATCCTCCTAGGCCATACCAGTCGACAATCCAGGTATCCCGCAGTGCACCACCAGCTCTTCTTAGTGCACCACCAGCTCCTATTAGTGCACCGCTACTATAGAGCTTCTAGGGGAGTTATTTTGGGCGACAAGGTCAGTTCCAGAGTCAGCAGCCACAACAATAGAGGTCTTGTTATTCTTGTGGTGTTTCGAGGAACATTGCTAGGTATTGCCCCCTAGCTTCTGGTAGTTCTCAGTATCAGGGCTGCCGTGCTATGGTTCCCGCACCAGGAGTACCCCCACCCCCTCAGTCAGCTAGGGGTGGTGGTCGAGGTGCTAGAGGTGGAGGTCAGATTCATAGAGGTGGAGGACAGGTCACGAGAGGTAGAGGTCAGCCCATAGCAGGTCGACCCAGAGATGTTCAGGTCGGAGGGGCTCTCCCCGAGTGCTATGCTTTTCCTGGCAGGCCTGATGCTGAGGCTTCTGATGCAATTATTATAGGTACGGTTTAAGTTTGCAGCCGAGATGCTTCAGTTTTATTTGATCTGGGATCTACATTCTCCTATGTGTCTTCATATTTAGCCCCTTATTTGAGTATGCCCCATGATTCCTTGAGTACTGTTGTGCATGTGTCTACATCGGTGGGTGATTCTATTGTGGTAGATCGAGTCTACCGTTCATGCTTAGTAGCTATTGGTGGTCTGGAGACTTAGGTAGATCTATTGCTTCTTGATATGGTTGACTTTGATGTTATATTGGGGATGGATTGGTAATCCCCCTATCATGCTATTCTGGACTGTCATGCCAAGACAGTGACCTTGGCCTTGCCAGGAGTGCCTCGTTTGGAGTGGAGAGGGACTCCTAGTCATTCTTCTGGTAGAGTTATTTCATATATGAAGGCTCGGCGCATGGTCGAGAAGGTTGTTTGGCTTATTTGGCCTGTGTTCGTGATTCTAGTGCTGAGGTTCCTTCTATGGAGTCTGTGCCCGTGGTTCGTGAGTTTCCAGAGGTATTCCTTGCTGACCTGTCAGGTATGCCACATGACAGGGATATTGACTTTTGTAGTTGAAGGAATTGAAGGAGCAGTTGCAGGATTTGTTGGATAAAGGCTTCATTAGGCCTAGTGTTTCTCCTTGGGGTGCTACAGTGTTGTTTGTCAAGAAGAAAGATGGCTCAATGAGGATGTGTATTGACTACCAGCAGTTGAATAAGGTTACTATTAAGAATAAGTATCCTTTGCTGAGGATTGATGATCTATTTGACCAACTTAAGGGTTCTACAGTGTTCTCCAAGATAGACTTGAGATGTGGTTACCATCAGCTGAGGATTAGGGCGTCTGATGTCCCTAATACAGCCTTTCGCACTCGTTATCGGCCCTATGAGTTTTTGGTGATGTCTTTTGGGTTGACTAATGCCCCCGCTGCATTTATGGAGTTGATAAACCGAGTGTTCAGGCCTTATTTGGACTTGTTAGTTATTGTTTTCATTGATGATATATTGATATACTCTCGCAGCCGAGAGGAGCACGAGCAACACCTTAGAGTCATCCTCAAGACTCTGAGGGATAGTCAGTTGTATGCCAAATTTTCCAAGTGTGAGTTCTGGTTGAGTTCGGTTGCATTTCTAGGCCATGTGGTATCATCAGAGGGTATTCAGGTGGATCCCAAGAAGATTTCAGAAGTCAGAGATTGGCCTAGGCCCACTTCAGCTACATAGATTCGGAGCGTCTTGGGCTTAGCAGGTTATTATCGCTGATTTGTGGAGGGCTTTTCCTCTATTGCATCCCCGATGACCAGACTGACTCAGAAGGGTGCCCCTTTTAGGTGGTCTGATGAGTTTGAGGAGAGCTTTCGGAAGCTCAAGACAGCCTTGACCACGACGCCGGTGTTAGTTTTGCCCAAAGGTTTAGGGCCTTATACCGTGTATTGTGATGCCTCACGGTTTGGACTTGGTGCGGTGTTGATGCAGGATGTCAAGGTTATAGCCTATGCTTCTCGTCAGTTGAAGATTCATGAGAAGAACTATCCAATTCATGATTGGGAGCTTGCAGCTATTGTTCATGCATTGAAGATCTGGAGGCACTATCTGTATATGGTGCCATATGAGGTGTTCACGGATCATAAGAGTTTGCAGTATCTGTTTAAGTAGAAGGAGTTGAACATGAGGCTGATGAGATGGTTAGAGTTTCTGAAGGATTATGATATTACCATTCTTTATCATCCGGGGAAGGCCAATGTGGTGGCCGATGCTTTGAGCCGGAAGTCAGCCAGTATGGGTATGGGTAATCTTGCTTATTTATCAGTCGGAGAGCGACCACTTGCTTTAGATGTTCAGGACTTGGCCAACCGGTTTATGAGATTGGAGGTTTCAGAGAATGGCAATGTGTTGTCCCATACCGTTCTTCATTATATGATCGTATTCGGGCTAGGCGGTATGATGATCGTCATCTATGTGTTCTTAGAGATACGGTCCAGCACAGAGGTTATAAGCAGGTCACAATTGATGATGAGAGAGTTCTGAGGATGCAGGGCCGTATTGGTGTGCCTGATGTTGATGGTATTCGTGAGTAGATACTGCGGGTTGCCCACGATCGCGAATCATACCTGCGACTCATGTGCTGACTCGATTATATACATACTGGATCGTCATATCTATGCTCACACAATTCTCTTTTCTTTTCATAAACATTTTCCATAAAAAATTTCCTTCATATTGTTTTCAATAAAACAGTTCCTTTCATTTCATTTTACAATAAAACGACTTCCTTTCATATTATCTCCCGTAAAACAGTTATTTTCATATTATTTTTCCGTAAAACAATTCCGCTTATACGATTTAAAATCCATAAGTCTCAGAAAAACAAACCACATATAACAGGATCTCATAACATAACATATAAGTTGTTAAAAGGAGAATGTAAGGCATGGTGCGGGTTCTAACTACCCGGAGATAACAATAATAGTCGCTACGAACGGACTCTCGTCACTTGGTACGTCCGTAGCCCCCGCAGACAACTGCATATAGCATGTAGGGTACTTATGGGGACAATTCCCTCTTACAAGGTTGGAAAGGAGACTCACCTCACTCCGAAGATTCATCACCGGCTTCCGAGCCCCTACGACGACCCCAACGGATGCGCAACGCCCCCAAACTGTCCAAATAATGACAAACCAATGAAAATATACTCCAATATTTGTTAAAAATTCAGATTATATAATTTCCCAACTCCGCTCAGTGAATTGACCAAAATGCCCTCGGGCCCACGTGCCCGGATTCTAAAATTCCTTGAAGATAATCTCTACCCGAGGCTTTACTAGTTCAATCACACAATTTACTCCAATATTCATGCTCAATTCGTGGCTAAAATCAAATTTTATCAATTCTAGGTTTCCTTGCAATTTCCCCACATTTTTCCAAATTTCTCATATCAAATCTATGTAATAAATCTTGTATTTAACTTGGAAATAAGTAGAAAAACTTTGATGCTTGATGAAATATCCCTTGAAATGCTCTCCAAAATCATCCAAGCCAAATGAAAGAAATGAAAGAAATGGCCAAAATTCGTGTTTAAAGAATCTGCCCCTGCTTCATCGAGTTGTACCTTGCACTTGTGTTGCACAGGTTGTACATCCTATTAAAATTTTCCCTTGTTGAACACCTTCTGTTAAAACACCGATAACTTCTTGTATAAATATCTAAATAATAAACGGTTTGAATATTTAGAAATTAGACTAGAAGATCTTTAATTTGATAGGTTGTACACCATATAACTCTTTATATATTCCGCGATATGAGCTTCTAAATTCGGTTCCACGCATCAGAAAATTTTGGCGAAACTGTCCCACCAGCCATCTTCAATCGGTCATAACTTTTTGCACAAAACTCCAAATGAAAATGGTTTAATGTTCTAAAAACTAGACTTCAATATATACAACTTTCATGTTTTGCAAATTTTTAGATTTCTTATAGATTATTATATATACGCTTCTCTTCGACGCACAATTTGCTGTCCAAAAATGCAGCAGAAATTTTCTGCAATTTTTCCTTCTTTTTTTTGTCCAAAATTCATTCAGTTAACCTTCCGAAATCCACCCGAGGCCCCCGGGACATTAACCAATTATACCAACATGTCCCAAAATATGATACGAACTTGCTCGAGGCTCAAATTACATCAAACAACGACGAAATCTCGAATCGCATTAAAATTCAAACTTTATAAACTTTGAAATTTCAAACTTCTACATCCGATGCCGAAATCTATCAAATCACGTCCGATTGACCCCAAATTTCGCACACAAGTCATATTCGACATTACGGACCTGCACCAACTTTCGGAATGGGAATCCGACCCCGATATCAAAAAGTCAAACTCTCGGTCAAACTTCTCAAAAACCTTTAAATTTCTATCTTTAGACAAATGACTTCAAAATGACCTCCGGACATCTAAATTCACTTCCGATCGCGTTCCCAACTCCATAATCACCATACGGAGCTATTACCAGACTCAGAATCCCAAACTGATATCAATATCATTGAAATGCGCTTCAAGCAAAACTTAGGAAATTTCTTCAAAAATGCTGACTTCCACAATATACACCGAAACGCTCTCGGGTTATCCAAATCCCGATCCGGACATACGCCCAAGTCCGAAATCACCATACAAACATGTTGGAACCTTCGGATCCTAATTCCGAGGTTATTTACTCAAAATTCCAGTCTTACTCAATTTCTTCAATTTAAGGCTTCTGAAATTAGAATTTTCCTTTCAATTTAACTCCGAATCTCCTGTATTTCAACTCTGACCATACACACAAGTCACAATACCCGAAATGAAGTTGTTCATGACTCCCAACTGCAGAATGACGCGCTGGATCTCAAAACGACTGGTCGGGTCGTTACACTAAAGAGTTACACCATCTAGTAAATCAGGAGTCTGATTGTTAAACCTGAAAAATTATAGACCTCATGATTGAAAACATTGCAGGATCACTCTTAAATATCAGAGGTACAAGATAGATAGTATAGTAGCCATATTCTATAAGGGCGTCAGAAGAATACCAGCTTCATAAGAAGCCAGTATGAAGCTCTCACCGAATTATGTATACACTAGAGGTGCAAGTATTATAATAAATCTTTAAGTTATGGATGTGAATTATACCTATGTGGAAGAAAGGTCATGAAAGAGATACAAAATGTGATGCAAGATTTTAAGGTAAGTAAGGTAAAGGTGAACAACGTACGTGATACTCAAATGTAGAAGGTTGAAAATAGTCCATACTTTGGATAGAAAGCTACAAGTGCGGGGATTCAGTATCCAGGAATGATAGCGGCGTCGTATGTGGCATGTCTTCCAGCCTATGGGTTATAGGTATCGAGGATCCTAATTAAGAGACCAAAGAAGAGTTAGAGACGATGTGATGTCTCGCTTGATATTCCGGAATAACATAAGAAAATCTATAGTACAAGCAAGTTGAATGAAGGTTGCAAGTATTATAGATATATATGTGTAGGTCGCAAGCTAAAGAATGGTAGAGCGACAAGGTTTTAGGAAGACTGGAGTAAGGATAAGAAAAGGTGAGTGAGAAGGTGTTGAGAATGGGTAAGTTCTCAGGATTAAGCTCATGAAAATAAGAGAGCTGATGGTTTCTCTAAGTTATAGAAAGCTCAGTATAGCCTGAACGAACTTAAAGGAGTCTAAGACTAGTAGCATTTAAAAGAGATGGAATGATGCCCTGATAGTAGAATAAGGGTGTAATTATGATAAATAAAGGATGACATTTGGGCCTTCGATTGAGTGATGAGTTCATGAATTGTACAAGATTAAAATACCCAGGTAAGAAAAATCACATTGGAATGACTATGATATGAAATAGGGTTCTGGAAGTACAGTATCGCCCCTAGGTGGGTTAGGAAATCACTTTAAATGTTCCTCGATGCAACGTGAGCCCTAGTGATTATGTAAGAAGTTCCAAGTTATCACTAGTAAATTATAGATCAATATTGAGATGAATAAACAATGGATGGACAAAAGTCACAAAGTATGAGATGAGATTAGGTCGTCATTATTAAGATGAACACTAATGAGGGAGCATTAAAGCACTTGGATTTATACATATGGTATAAGCAACGAAAGTAACCTGGAGTTTGGTAGCAGACCCCAGTAAGGATAAATCGACGTAAGAGTTATGGTATAGTATGACCTACCTAGGTGCAGTAAAGTCCTACGGATGGATAAACGAATAAGGTATAGCAATATTCATGAGTTCAACAAAGTGCTGAACGAAGAACTTCGGTATACCATAGATTCCCAAAGGGACATCTTATCAAGCTATGTATATGTTTACAAAGTGCAGCCTGGATATTGGGTAAAAGCTGGAGGAAAAAGGAAAGAAAAGTCCCTCAGGCGTATTTTCAAGGAAAAAGTCGTGCATGCTGCATGACAGAAGGTAGCAAGAGTTACAAGGTTGAAAGAATCCCGACCACATGTCGTGGTGTAAGAAAGAGACCTACATCTGGGAATACCCTAGACTTTGGATTTTATTCACAAAACAACTGCCTAAGATGGCAAAGAGAGTACTAAAGTATTCCCAAGGACTATAGGCTATGATAATGATAAGTGCATCAGTAAATATTCGAGGACGAATATTCCAAAGGGGGAAATAATTTTACGCTCCGCAGTATTACGTCGATGTTACGCTCTGCAGTATTATATTATGACGATGTTACACCATGTAGTATTGTACGTGAAATTGTCGCAAGATAATTGACATCAAATCAAGGATAAGATTATTTGGAGAATATAAGTATTATGCTATTGCAAACAAGTGATAAATAAATTTGTTAAGGTAAGAGGGTAAGCAAATCGAAAAAATGAGTTTCGTCAAAGTTTGACAATTTGGGATAAAATACGGTTCGAGCTAAAATACCTGTTAATTATGGACTAGTGTCATACAAGTTACCACATGACCATGATAGTGAGGTGTATAAAGTATGTTAAAAGGTGAGTTGTATTTTAAGTAATTTGAGATAATTCTTAATTATGCGAGTAATTGGTTAATTATTGGTTAATGGGAGAGTAACAAGTTGATTAAGGAATTGTGGATAATTAACTAAGTTTTTTGGATGAGCTTAAGGAGTCCCAAACTTGGCAGAAAATTAGGTGTAAATTAAAGCTCAAATTAGTGAACCTTAAGCATGTGGTAAGGTGGCACATTTTGGAGGATTCTTTCGTGGCTTAGTCATCACAAGTGTGACCTACTCTATTTGATAAAAGAAGCCATCTTCCTAAATCAAAATAAAGAGAAATAATAATGTTTACTTACTTATGGATGATGGAATTCTCTGAAGGGATTCTTATGAACCCCTACAAGGTCCAACGTGAAATGATAATTCAAAGAAAGTCCGGTACAATCTTTCTCAAGAATATCATACAGATTTTTCCCTATTTCGATCCATCGTTACGTATTTTTACAAAGGAGAATCGGTTCAGGTATGTTAAGGATATCCCTTCTTTCCTTTTGGCATGATCCATACGATACAAACGAAACGAGTAAATGCACAACTTCTATAAAAGACTATATTCATAGAAGTATTAGAGATGCCTATGTTCTTGAATTCCCATATGTATTATATTCTATCGTTCGTTCATGGGTCTCAAAAAATATGTAAGTAGATAAAGTTTATTTCATGATATTAATCAGAGGTATAATGGTCTTATGACGTTCCGAGAAATTTTATGACATACTTCTCATGCATTGCATTCATTTATACATGTACATTGACCCATGACCAGACGACGTTATATATGTGTATATATGTATATTATATGTATATGGTATATGGGAAAGGGTTACGACGTTATATACGCACCACCACCTGATCAGTTGGTATACGTTGATGATTTGCCCACAATGGCCGAGATGATATGATGGGATGCCCTCAGAGGCTTGATGATGTTATGAACGCATATACCCATGCATGGTATGACATTTATACCCATATGCATGACATTATAGTATTAAATTATTCACAAAGCTATTCACATATAAATGTTGAGTATTTTACTCCAAATGTTTATCTTATGTCTATTGTTTACGGATTTTCATTCCTTACATACTCAGTACATTATTTGTACTGACGTCCCTTTTGCCTGGGGACGCTGCGTTTCATGCCCGCAGGTCCTGATAGACTTGTTGAGAGTCCTCCAAGTAGGCTATCAGCTTAGCGGAAGATGTTGGTGCACTCCATTTGCTCCGGAGTTGCTTATTTGATAAGTATAATTTAGACATGTACAACAACAACAACAACAACAACAACAAACCTAGTAAAATCCCACTAGTGGGGTCTGGGGAGAGTAGTGTGTACGCAGACCTTACCCCTACCCTGAAAAGAATAGAGAGGTTATTTCCAGGAGACTCTCGGCTCAATAGAAGAAACAATACTAACAGAAAAGATACAAGAGAAAAGGCATGTAACAATAAAAGATGCCAGAAAGAAAATAACAACAACGAAGAAGTGAAAGGGCAATAACACAAAACTTTGCAAAACAAAAATGTGAACACAACATAGACCGCTAACAAACCTACACGAAACACTATCAGACTACCCGGTACAAAGAGGGAAGAACTCTCGACTACCCCCTAGCCTACCACCCTAATGCTCGATCTCTACATGTTCCTATCAAGAGCCATGTCCTCAGAAATCTGAAGTCGCTCCATGTCCTGCTTGATCACCTCGCCCCAATACTTCTTAGGCCGCCCCCTACCTCTTTTCGTACATACCAATTCAACTGTTTACACCTCCTAACTAGTGCATCTAGGCTTCTCCTCTGCATGTGTCCGAACCATCTAAGTCGCGCTTCCCGCATCTTGTTGTCCACGGGAACCAAGCCCACCCTCTCCCAAATATATTCATTCTAAATCTTATCCTTATGACGTTTATGTACTCTTAGAGGCTTGTAGACATATGTCATGTATATTAAATATGATATGGCCTTGTCGGCCTATGTCAGTGTACGAGTGATTATTTTGGCAGTATAGGCCTGTATTTCATATATATAAGTCTGTATATCCGGTTGGGTCGTTTTATGTCGAGTGTTACCTCATGTTTTATTCTTACTACCTCATACGACCCTTCTGGATCATTTACCCATGTTGATGTAATAAGAAAGATACGTCACGTTGGTACTTGGTTGAGTAAGGCACCAAGTGCCCGTTGCAGCCCATAGGTTTTGGTCATGACACCACACGAGATCCCAGTAGAATTTTTGAGGTATGTGGGTAGAGCGAGCTTGGAGTGGCTGACTGGGCTATTTAATGATATTTTCAGGACAAAGAGGATGTCGGATGAGTGGAGGTGGAGTACGATGATTCCTCTATACAAGAACAAAGGTGATATCCATATTTTTAACAACTATAGGTGTATCAAGTTATTGAGTCATACCATGGAATTTTGGGAGAGGGTGATGGAAGGGAGGGTAAGAAGCGTGGTGTTTATATCAACGAACCGGTTCAGGTTCATGCCGAATCGTTCTACTACAGAAGTTGGATACCATATTAGGAGGTTGGTGGAACAGTACAGAGATAGGAAGAGTGATTTGCACATGGTGTTTATTGACCTAGAGAATGCGTATGAAAAGGTCCCTAGGTGATAGCATCCATGGAAGCTCAACATCATTAAAGGAGAATGATGAAGCTCTGGAAGGTCCAAGAAGGCCCATGACAAGGTCTCAAGCAAAGAAATTTCAAGACAAGCTTAATGGGCTTCAATTGGCAATTAAAAAGAGTCTTATGATATAAGAAGAGCTCCAGCACAAGGAGGATCTTTGGGCCAAGTCTTACAACTATTTATAGGCACCAAATTAAAGTCCAAGAGGAGATGGAATGAGGCCCAAATATGCCCCAAAAAGGAGGAATTTTCAGCAGCCCAAATAAGCCCAAAAATAGTTTCTAGAATATATATTTAATAGTTGTTTTAATCAATGTTGACTTGCATTGGTCTAAGTGTATGTTGACTACATTGGTCTTAGTGTGGGTAGTCTTCAATGCTTCTAGGGAATATGATTCCCATTTATTGAAGTCTTGACTAGGTCCTTCTTTACTAATATATAAAAGGGTGCTTGTCTTTCATTGTGGGGAAGAATATTGAAGATTTAATATTATTATTGTGATTTCTTTTGAACCTTTCGTTTCTTTTGATATTCTTCGAAGGCGACTAGTTTCTTATATTAGTTGTTGTCGTAAGTTATTCGAACTAGAAGTCAAGATCCGAATCTAGTTCTTGATTAGCTTATTTATAGTGAAGGCAATTGGTTTCTTAACCAAATTATTGTCATTAGGATCTTGCCAAAATCTAGATTAACACAATCTCGGGGTTCTTGTACCTTTCCTTGAATTTCTACGTATCTAGTTTATTTTCTTAGTTTCTCAATTCCATTGCATTTCTTTATTGCTTCCGCAATTCTTCTACTTATTTTCTTTAAGTTCTTGGATCTCTCAACCTTTGTGTTATCAAGTGGTATCAGAGCGGTTGTATCAAGATTCCATTCTTGATAAATCTTGGGGATTTCTTAACAAAAACAAAAGTAAAAAAAAAATTACTGTAGCAGTACTATTAAAAAAACAAAAAATAGCCCTAGGCACTGCCTAGTGGATTTCTAAAAAGTTAATGATAAAATAAATAAATAAATAAAAAATAAACGAAAAAAAAATTCTTTCAAAAAAAAAGGAGAAACATATTGCTCTTCAAGAAATTGATTTTTATTGTGTTTGTTTCCAAAATCAAGAAAGGAAACAAGAAGAGGATTTTTTAGAACAAGATCAAAGGAGTAAGAAAATTGATTTTTTTCCTTGTCCTTAAAGATCCAGGTATGCATCAAGGGTTCTTCAGGAAGTTGAAATCCGAGCAAGAAATGATTCCACTCTACAAGCTATGCATCAAAAATTCGAGAGATGGAACCTGCAATTCCAAGAGATAAGGAATACTATTGCTGAATAAGAGAAACAATAGTTGCACTTAGGAGAGGTAATCAACCTGATGTACAACCTCAAAATAAGCTGTCACAACCCGAAAACCCACCTTCGGGCCATGACTGCGTCTAACGCTGAACCCGCTAGACAAGCCAACGTTTGAACTAAATAAAACTCATTAACAACTAGAACGAACAAGATAACTAAGGCATCGATGGCCCACAATGAAATTTAACAAAATAACCAAAATACAACATAGCACTTTCGAAATAAAACCCATATACAAATCCCAGAACTGGTGTCACATACTCACGAACTGTCTAAGAGATTACTACAAACAAAAGGTCTGAAAATAAGTACATAGGACTGTCTTTGAAATATAAAGTAAGACAGAACTGAAAGTGAAGAGTAGAAGGTGACGCCAAGGCTTACGAACGTCTGCGGATCTACCTTGATGTCCCTGAATGCGCTTAGTGAAGCTCCGACCGTCAGTGATCACCTGGTCCGGCTGCATAGTCTGCACAACATAAAGAAGTGCAGGTGTAGCATCAGTACAACCGACCCCATGTACTGAGTAAGTGTCGAGCCTAACCTCGGCGAAGTAGTGACGAGGCTAGGACCAACAACAACATATGTACCTGTGCAATTTTTTATAATAACAGGAAAAATGGCGGCATAAATAAGCAAGTAAGACAGATACAGGGAGAACATGCTGGGGTAATAGGGGTAACAAAATGCTAGCACGGTAGAATAGGATAATAACTGAAATGTAAAAATAAAGGCAGGAATTTAACTTCTCAACATATAATGAACAGCAAAAGGCACGGCATGTCCCCTCGTGCATAACCTCACAATCACTCGGCACGGAATGTCCCCTCGTGCATATATAATATAATAACACTCAGTCAACACGGCATGTCCCCTCGTGCGACGAATAATAAAAACACTAAGCAACAATAATGTGATAGTCAACATTACGAAGTCTCAAGTGCATGGAAATATTCAATACAATTCTATTGTCCCAGCAAGGAGAAATCATCATTTACAACATCAACAAATGCCCGACAAGGGTCTCAGCTATAACCAACCTCGCATCAGTAATACAATTTCAACAGTGTAAGCCTCAACTGGAGCAAATAACTCAATAACTCTCCACGTCATGAAACAACATCAAGTATCACTTTTAATTCATAATTTACTCATAGTGCGGGGAATATTAGGAACATAGCAAATTTCATCACAATTGACTCACGGGCATACTTGACCGCAACGCATAGGCACTCGTCACCACGCCTATACGTTGGACATGAGTTACACATAGCAAATAAGACTCTATACCTAATCCCTCAAGCTGAGGTTAAGCCAAACACTTACCTCGGCTCCAAAGAAAATGCAAGTCAAGCCTCAATCACAGCCTTTCCTCTCGAATCCAACTCCGAATCGGGAATATCTAGACATAATGGATTTATTAACATCAATAAGTACTCAATAAACCAATTCCCAAGCCAAATTATACATTTCCTACTATTTCTCCGAGAATACTAAAATTCGACCCCAGGCCCACACGTTCAGATTTTCGAAAATTCACGAAGGAATCAATTACCCGGAGTCTAAGGATCGAAGTTATGTAATTTATACAAGGATTCATGGTCTAACATGGAAAATCACGAAATTCTTAAAAACCCTAAAGTTACTAACTAATTCCATGATCTTTAGATGATTTAGTAGTGAGTTAAACTAGGAATTAATGTTAAAATTGGAAGTTTTATGGGGTTTTAACTTACCTCTTACAGTGGGTGGTCGTGGAAGGTGTTTCCCAAGCTTGGAGGCTCTCTAATGGAGGTTGAAGATGGATGAAATAAGAAAAACCCGAAATTTTGGGCATTTAAGAGAGGCTGCCAACAGGGGTTTCCGCACCTGCGAGGGAAATGATCGCCCCTGCGGAAGAAGGGCCTGGGACCCTGGGCTCGCACCTGCGGAGTTGGGAGTCACACCAGCGGTCCCGCTCCTACGGAGGAAGGACCGCGCCTGCGATGGAAGTCGCACAAGAGAAGGCTGGACCGCACCTGCGTTCACGTGCCTGCGGCCTAGGTCTCGCACCTGCGGACTTTGGGCAAGGGGGCTGGGGATCGCACCTGCGAGGCTGGGACCGCAGGGCCGGTCCCCCGCCTGCAGCTGGGCAACCGCACCTGCGGTAACACCAGCTCTTGTGCACCAGCTGTGGTTTTTGCTAGTTTTTGGCCTCGCGCGGGGTCTGGGAGGCACCTGGGCCCACCCGAGCCCCCATCCAAAAATAGCAACAAGTCCCAAATCATTAAACGGACTTGCTCGAGCTCACAGAATACTCAATACCAAGCTAAAACTCAGAATCACCCTCTAAAACCCCTAAATTCAACACTTAACAACTTGAAATTCTAAGATTCTATAACGATGCGCTGGATCGACCCACATAACTCGCAACGACTTCAAATTTTGCAGACAAGTTATAAATGACACAACGGAACTATTCCCGGTCTCGAAGTTTCAATCAGACCTTGGGAACATAAAATCACCTTTCAAGCCAAATTTCAAATTCTTCAAAAACCTCAAAACTTCATTAACTCTAGTTTTCCTCATTTGATCCGAAACCAATCGAATCAAGTCCGTTTCACACCAAATTTCATCGATAGGACAAATATCATATAATAAACTTGTCCCGGGCTTCGGAACCATAATACGGGCCCGGTAAGACAGTTTTCACATAATTATTCATTTTCAAATTCCTTTATTATTTTCAGAAAACAATTTTCTTTAAAAATTCATTTCTCGGGCTTGGGATCTCGGAATTCGATTCCGGGCATACGCCCAAGTCCCATATTTTCCTACGGACCCTCCGGGACCATCACATCAAAGGGCCGGGTCCGTTTACCAAAAATATTGACCAAAGTCAACTTTATTCAATTATTCAATTCAAAAATCCCATTTTTATCAAATTTTCACATGGAAGCTTCCCGGCTCCCTGCCCGGGTTGCGCACGCATATCGAGGTGAGATTAACGGAGGCTTTCGGGGCCTCGGAACACAGAATTAGCTGGAATTACTTAGGATGACCTTCTGGTTCATCACATAATCCTAGGCCTCATAATAGAAGAAATGAACCGCATGCCCCCATTGTAAATCGAGAAAACCCTATAGATGATATTGCAAATGATCTTTATGTAAATCTAGATAGGGTGGGAAGAGAAAGGAGGGAACAACGAGGTAAAGTAGAAGATGATAATGTTAGTATCATAAAAATGAAGATGCCATCTTTCAAGGGCACAAGTGACCAAGACTTGTACCTTGATTGGGAGCTGAAAGTTGAGGCCATCTTTGACTGTCACAACTACTCTGAAGGTAAGAAGGTTAAGCTTGTTGTTGTTGAATTTTCTGATTATGCTTCTATTTGGTGGAAAAAGCTTACAAGGGACAGACAACAAGATGGAGAACCACCCATTGCTACTTGGACCGAGATGAAGAGAGTCATAAGGAATAGGTTTATGCCTTCCCATTTTCAAAGAGACCTACAACTGCGTCTTCAGACCTTGAAGCAAGGAACCATGACTTTTGATGAATACTTTAAAGCTATGGATATGGCTATGATCCAAGCTAATTGTATGGAAGAAGAAGAAGAGGCCATTATGGCTAGATTTCTTAATGGTTTAAATAGCGATATAGTTGATGTAGTAGAGATACAACAATATGTACTGTAGATGAGTTAGTAAATTTGGTTGTAAAATTAGAAAAGCAAAATAAAAGAAGGAAGCAAGCTAGCTCATGGAGAAGTTGGCCAAACACCAATTCCAAGAAGCCATGGCCAAAACAAGAAGTGATTTGTATACCTTAAGAAGGCAAGGTGAAAGGTAAAGTTGATGAGAAAGAGGGAGCTAAAGCTTTTAATTCTAGATCCTCTAAACCTTCTAGTTCCATTCAATGTCACAAATGTCATAGAAGAATTCATATGATGCATAAATGTCCAAATAAGAAATATTCTTTTGAGAGAAGATGGAGGATATGAGAGTGAAAAAAGTGAGGAAGAAGAGAGAGAAGTAAGTGAAGATGATGTAGAACTTCCTAATGACGCTTTCGTTGGATTAGTTAGGAGGACTATTGATGGAGAATGTAAGGGGAGAAAAGTTAAGAAGAGGAAGAAGAGGAAGATGTGAGTGAAGATGATTTAGAGTTGACTTTTAATTATGGTTTGGTTGTGGTAGTTATGAGGATTATGACTATTAATTTAGGAATGAATTGTGAAGAACAAAGGGAGAATATATTTCATACTAGGTGTGAAATAAAGGGGAAAACAAGTTCTATGATTATTGATAGTGGTAGTTGTGCTAATATGGTGAGTTCACACTTGGTGAACATGTTAAAGCTTGCATGCATGAAACACCCTAAGCGCTATACACTCCTATGGTTGAATGATAGTGGTGAACTGAAAGTCAACAAAAAATGCATGATTTTCTTCAATGTTGGTAGGTATGTGGATGATGTTCTTTGTGATGTGGTCCATATTCAAGCTTGCCACAACTTGTTAGGTCGTCTGTGGCAATATGAAAGGAATTTTTTTCATGATGGAAGTGTCACGACCCGAAATCCCACCTTCAGGTCGTGATGGCGCCTAACGTTGAACCCGCTAGACAAGCCAACGTTTGGAAATAATTAAACTCATTAACAGATAAAATGAATAAGGTAACTAAGGCAACTGCGATTAACAATATGAAAGTCATCCGAAATCAAATTAAATAACAAGTTTTTGAAATAAATCCCGTTAATATACCTAGAACTGGTGTCACAAACTCCCGAACTGTCTATGAGATTACTAAATACAATGGTCTGAAAACTATGTACATATGACTGTCTTTGAAACTATAGAGTAAGCCAGAACTGAAAGAGAAGGGTAGAAGGTGACGCCAAGGCCCACGAACATCTGTGGGTCTACCTTGATATCTCCTGAATGGACTGAAGGAATGTTTCCTCCGTCAGTGTCCACCGGATCCGGCTACGTAGTCCGCATAACATAAAGGAGTGCAGGTGTAGCATCAGTAAAACCGACCCCATGTACTGAGAAAGTGCCGAGCCTAACCTTGGCGAAGTAGCGACGAGGCTAGGACCGACAACAATATATACCTGTACAATTCTATATAACAACAGGGAGATATCAACGGAAATAAACAAGTAAATACAGATACGGGGGGAACATGTTGGGGATAAAAGGGGCAACAATACTAGCACAGTAAAACATGGTAATAACTTAAATGTAAAAGTAAAAGCAGGAATTTAACGTCTCAGAACAGATAATGAACAACAAAAGGCACGGCATGTCCCCTCGTGCATGATCTCACAATCACACGGCACGGAATGTCCCCTCGCGCATAAATAGTAAAATCACTCAACACAGAATATCCCCTCGTGTATAAATAATAAACACTCGGCACAGAATGTCCCCTCGTGCAATAAATAATAAGCAATCGGCACGGAATGTCCCCTCGTGCAATAAATAATAAGCAATCGGCACGGAATGTCCCCTCGTGCAATAAATAATAAACACTCGGCCCGAAATATCACCTCGTGCAATAAATAATAAGCAATCGACACAGAATGTCCCCTCGTGCAATAAATAATAAACACTCGGCACAGAATGTCCCCTCGTGCAATAAAAAATAAACACTCGGCACGGGATGTCCCCTTGTGCATAATGTATATAAAAACAACAATATACTGTGAAAACTAACAATAAGAAATCTCAAGTGTACAGAAATACTCAATAAAATTCTATCCTCCCGGCAAGGGACTCAACTATAACAAAACTCGCTCAGAAGTATAATTTCAACAGCAAAAGCCTCAACTGAACAACTAATCAATAACTTCCCACGTCATGAAACAACATCAATGTATCACTTCTAAATCACCAATTATTCATAGTACAAAGAATATCAAGAACACAGTATAATTCATCACAATTGACTCACGGGCATGCTTGACCGCAACATATAGGTACTCGTCACCTCAGCTATACGTTGGACATGAATTGCACATAGCAAATAAGACTCTATACATATTCCCTCAAGCTAAGGTTAGGCCAAACACTTACCTCGGCTCCAAAATGTAAGTCAACCCTCAATCACAACCTTGCCTCTAGAATCCAACTCCGAAACGATAATATCTAGACATAATTGACTTATTAACATCAATAATTACTCAATAAACCAATTCCATAGCCTAATTATAAATTTTCTATCATTCTTCCAAAATACCAAAATTTGACCCCGGGCTCGCTTGGTCCAAACTCGGGGTTCGGACCAAAACCCGATAACCCATTCCCCCACGAGCTTGAATATACAACTTGTTTTGAAATCCGACCCCAAAATGAGGTTGAATTCCCAAAAATTCCATAAACCCTAATTTCTACCTTGATTTCATGTTATTAGACCTAGATTCTAGTGATTGATGAAGGAATATGGAAGAGATTAGAGTTAGGATCACTTACCCAAATGGTTATGGAGGAAAACAAGCTTGGGAGTCGTCAATGAGGGTTGAGGATGAAGAGAAGGGTGAAAATATGAAAAATCCCGTATGGAACATTCTATTTTTTATTAAAAAATATAACTAGGCGAAATATCTCTATGCAATCGCAGAAGGAGGGATATGATCACATAGAGACCAGAATCATGTGCTCCGCGATCGTGGAATAACAAATGCGATCGCACTGTTCAAAGACTCCACCCTGTGCGATCGCGAACGAGGCTATGCAATCGCACAGGATACCTAGCCAACCCCCCGCCCAGACCTCCTATACCTCTATGAAATCACGGACAGTGCTATGCGATCGCATAGAGGACCTGACCTCCCCCTCAATGTAAGCCTATGCGATCGCAGAAGGACCTATGCGATCGTATAGAGCAAAATACCAGACACCAGAAACAACTATTTCACACCAGATTTTTCTAACGTTTTGCACTCCGATACCTACCCGAAACTCACCCGAGCCCTCGGGGCTCAAAACCAATTACACACACAACCTCATAAACATCCTACAGACTTATTCAAGTAATTAAACCACAAAAATAACATCAAAAATAATCAATTAAACTCCAAAATCCATAGAATTTTCTCAAACTTCATAAACTATCAACTTTTCCATTTTTTATCCGAAACATGTCAAACCAAGTTCTTTTCTTACCAAATTTTACAGATAACTCATATAAAATATATTGCACCTGTTCCGGGCTCCAAAACCATAAGACGAGCCCGGTAACACGGGTTTCACATAAAAATTCATTTTCAAATGTCTTCATTTTTTTCAGAAAATAATTTTCTTTAAAAATTTATTTCTCGAACTTGGGACCTCAGAATTCGATTCCGGGTATACGCCCAAGTCTCATATTTTCATATGGACCCCCGGGACCGTCAAATCACAGGTCCGGGTCCGTTTACCAAAAATGTTGACTAAAGTCAACTTCAATCAATTAATTACCATAAATTCAACTTTTTATCAAGTTTCCGCAGAAAGGCTTCCCGGCTACGCGCCCGAGATGCGCACGCACATCGAGGTGAGACTAACGGAGGCTTTCGGGGCATCAGAACACAATTTTAGTAAAATTTAGACATGATGACCTTTTGGATCATCACAATCTCCACCTCTAAAACAAACGTTCATCCTCGAACGTACATAGAAAGGTACCTGAATCGGGAAAAAGGTGGGGATACCGGCTCCACATATCGTACTCGGACTCCTAAGTGGCTGCCTCAATAGAATGACCTCTCCACTAAACACGAATTGAAGTATAACTCTTCGATCTCAACCGCCGCACCTGCCAGCCTAATATAGCTACCGGCTTCTCCTCGTAAGATAAATCCTGGTCCAACTGGACACCGCTGAAGTCAAGTACATGAGATGGATCTGTAATATACCTCCGGAGCATAGATACGTGAAATACCGGATGCACAGCTGACAAACTGGGTGGCAAGGCAAGTTTGTAGGCCACCACTCCTTCCTTATCCAAAATCTCAAATGGACCAATGTACCTAAGGCTCAACTTTCCCTTCTTCCCGAACCTCATTACGCCCTTCATGGGCGACACCCGAAGAAATACCCGGTCTCCTATCATAAATGCCAAATCTCGAACTCTGCGATCCGCATAACTCTTCTACCTAGACTAAGTTGTACGAAGTCTATCCTGAATAATCGTCACCTTGTCCAAGGCATCCTGGACTAACTCAGAACCCAACAATCTAGCCTCTCCCGGCTCAAACCATTCGACTGGGGACCGACACCGCCTACCATACAATGCCTCATACAGAACCATCTGAATGCTCGACTGATAGCTGTTATTGTAGGCAAACTCAGCTAAAGGCAAGAACTGGTCCCATGAACCACCAAAATCAATGACATAAGCCCGCAACATGTCCTCCAAAATCTAAATAGTACGCTGGGATTGATCGTCCGTCTGAGGATGAAATGTTGTGCTCAAATCAATCTGTGTGCCCAACTCTCGCTGAAATACTCTCCAGAAATGAGAGGTAAACTGAGTACCTCGGTCTGATATAATGGATATGGGCACACCATGCAATCTAACAATCTCTTTCATATAAATCCTTGCCAACTTCTCTGCTGAATACGAATCTGATACTGGGATGAAGTGCGCTGACTTGGTCAGCCTATTCACCACGACCCAAACCGCATCAAACATCCTCTGGGTCCGTGGGAGTCCAACTACAAAGTCCATGGTGATACGCTCCCACTTTCACTCGGGAAGCTGAATCAGCTGCATCAAACCACCGGGTCTCTGGTGCTCGTACTTAACCTGCTGACAGGATGGATGGAATACCGAGAACTATAGGCCTCCTGAAGAATCAACTCATAAATGCCATCAATATTCGGCACACAAATACGGCCCTGCATCCTCAGAACTCCCTCATCATCCAATGTGACCTGCTTGGCACCCCCGTGCCAAGCCGTATCTCTAATAGTACATATATAACGATCATCATACTACCTGGACCGAATACGATCATACAATGAAGAACGAGCCACGGTATGGGCCAACACACTGCCAGTCTCAGAAACCTCCAACCTCACAAATCGGTTGGCTAAAGATTGAACATCCAACGCAAGAGGTCGCTCTCCGATTGATAAATAAGCTAGACTGCCCATACTGACTGACTTCCGGCTCAAAGCATCGGCCACCACATTGGCCTTCCCCGGATGATAAAGAATGGTAATATCATAATCCTTCAGTAATTATAACCATCTCCTCTGCCTCATGTTCAACACCTTTTGTCTGAACAGATACTGCAAGCTCTTATGGTCCGTGAACACCTCACATGGCACCCCATACAAATAGTGCCTCTAAATCTTCAATGCATGAACAATATCTGCAAGCTCCAAATCATGAACTGGATAGTTCTTCTCATGAATCTTCAATTGACGAGAAGCATAGGCTATAACCCAGCCATCCTACATCAACACTGCACCAATCCCAACCCGTGAAGCATCACAATACACGGTGTACGGCCCTAAACCTGTGGGCAAAACGAACACTGGTGCCGTGGTCAAGGCTGTCTTGAGCTTCTAAAAGCACGCCTCACACTCATTGGACCACCTGAACAGAGCACTCTTCTGAGTCAACCTGGTCATCGGGGCTGCGATAGATGAAAAACCCTCCACAAATCGGCAATAATAACCTGCTAAGCCCAAGAAACTCTGAATCTCTGTTGTAGTGCGCCTAGGCCAATCTCTAACTGCTGAAATATTCTTGGGATCTACCTGAATACCCTCTGATGAAACCACATGGCCTAGAAATGCAACCGAACTCAACCAAAACTCACACTTGGAGAATTTGGCATACAACTGACTATCCCTCAGAGTCTGGAGGACGACTCTAAGGTTTTTCTCATGCCCTCTCGGCTGCGAGAGTATATCAATATATCATTAATGAAAACAATAACGAACGAGTCCAAATAAGGCTTGAACACTCAGTTCATCAACTCCATGAATGCAGCGGGGGAATAAGTCAACCCAAAAGACATCACCGGAAACTCATAGTGTCTATAACGAGTGCGAAAGGTTGTCTTAGGGACATCAGAAGCCCTAATCCTCAGCTGATTGTAACCAGATCTCAAGTCAATGTTGGAGAACACTGTAGCACCCTGAAGCTGGTCAAATAGATCATCAATTATCGGCAAATGATACTTGTTCTTAATAGTAACCTTATTCAACTGCGGGTAGTCAATACACATCCTCATCGAGCCATCTTTCTTCTTGATAAACAACACTGGAGCACCCCAAGGAGAAACGCTAGGACTAATGAAGCCTTTATCCAACAAGTCCTGCAACTGCTCCTGTAACTCCTTCAACTCTGGAGGGGCCATACGATATGGTGGAGTAGAAATAGGTTGAGTGCCCTGAGCTACCTCAGTACAAAAATCAATACCCCTGTTGGGTGTCATACCCGGCAGGTCAGCAGGGAATACCTCTGGGAACTCACAAACCATGGCTACAAACTCCATAGGAGGAACCTCAGCACTAGAATCACGAACATAGGCCAGATAATCCAAACAACCCTTCTCGACCATGCACCGAGCCTTCATATATGAAATAACTCTACCAGAAGAATGACTAGGAGTCCCCCTCCACTCCAAACGAGGCTCACCCGGCAAGGCCAAGGTCATTGTCTTGGCATGACAGTCCAGAATAGCATAATAGAGGGATAACCAATACATCCCCAATATAACATCAAAGTCAACCATATCAAGAAGCAACAGATCAACCTAAGTCTCCGGACTACCAATAGCTACTACGCAAGCACGGTAGACTCGATCTACCACTATAGAATCACCCACCGGTGTGGACACATGCACAATAGTACTCAAGAAATCACGGGGCATACTCAAATAAGGGGCAAAATATGAAGACACATAGGAGAATATAGAACCCTGATCAAATAACACTGAAGCCTTTCGGCTGCAAACTGAAACCGTACCTGTAATAACTGCATCAGAAGCCTCAATATCAGGCCTGACAGGAAAAGCGTAGCACCGGGGCAGAGCCCCTCCAAGCTGAATAGCACTGGGTCGACCTACTACCGCTTGACATATACCTCTCGTGGCATGCCCTCCACCTCTATGAGTCTGTCCTCCACCTTTGTTTTCACGACCACCACCTCTAGCTGGTTGAGGAGGTGGGGGTGCACCTGATGCGGGAACTATGGAACGGGAACCCTGATACTGAGACCCACCAAAACCTCGGGGGCAAAACCTGGAGATGTGCCCCAAACGACCGCAAGTGTAGAAAGTCTTTGGCTGCTGAGAATACTGACCCTGGAACTGTCCCTGACGACCAGAATGACCACCTTGAAGGCTCTGAATCGGCGGTGCACTGATGGGAGCTGATAGTGCACTGCGGGATACCTGGAGTGCCGACTAATAAGGCCTAGGGGGATGACCTCTTCCATGGGAATATTTGCCTCCAAATGAGCCACCACTGAAATGGCCGAAATGATGAGGTCTCTTGTCAGACCCCTGACCACCACCCTTGGATAATACCATCTCAATGCGTCTGGCCCCATTGGCTGCATCCTGCAAGGAGATATCAGTAACCATCTCCCTGGCCATCTAAAGCCTGATAGGGTGAGCTAGACCCTCAATAAATCTCTGAACCCTCTCCCGATCAGTGGGGAGTATCCTAATAGCATGCCTGGCTAGAGTGATGAACCTGGTCTCGTACTGAGTGACAGACATAGATCTCTGCTGGAGGCACTCAAATTGCCTTCGAAGATCCTCCCTTTAAGTAACTGGAAGGAACTTCCCCAAACACAACTCAGAGAACTGAGCCCAAGTGAAAGGTGTAGACCGAACTGGCCTGGTCAAGCAATAGTCTCTCCACCAAGTCTTGGCGGAACCCAAATAACGAAAAGTAGGAAAATGAACTCCATTGGACTCCACAATGCCGATGTTCCGAAGAACCTCATAATAGCTGTCCAAATAATAGAGGGGGTCCTCTGATGGTGCACCAGTAAATGTAGTAGTGAATAACTTGGTGAACCGGTCTAGTCTCCTTAGAACATCTGCTGACATAGCTGCACCCTCAGCTGCTGGTGCCACAATACCCGGCTGGGCTACGCCAGCTGTCTGAGGTGTTGGAGTCTGAAACTGAGTGGCGAACTGCTCTGGCATATGAATAGCAGGAGTCTGGGTCCCTCCCCCAGCCTGAGAACCAGCTGGTGCAGTAGGAAGAAGACCGGCATGAGCCACACTCTCCATAAGTCCCACCAAGCGGACTAGAGCGTCCTGAAGCACTGGGGTGGCAATGAACCCCATTGGGACCTGAGCTTGTCCGACGAGAACCGTCTGAGCAGGAACCTCACCGGCATAGTCTACCTGTGGGTCCTCAACTGGAGTTGCTGCTCTAGCTCTGCCTCGGCCTCTAGCACGGCCTCGGCCCCTCGTAGGAGCTGCAATAGGAGGATCAGGCTGCTAATAGGTCGATGAGGAAGTACGCGTTCTGTCTATCTACGAGAGATTAAAATAGAGACTCAATTACTATTTAGAATTCAAATGGCACGACAGAGAATGAAAGATGTGAGGTTATTCCTAACATTGTAGCCTCTGGGGGGATAAGTACAAACGTCTCCTTACCGATCCCTCAGACTCTACCAAGTTTGTCCGTGAGTTGTGAAACCTAAGCAACCTAGTGCTCTGATACAAACTTGTCACGACCCGAAATCCCACCTTCAGGCCGTGATGGCGGCTAACGTTGAACCCGATAGACAAGCCCATTTGGAAATAATTAAACTCATTAACAGATAAAAAGAATAAGGTAACTAAGGCAACTGCGATTAACAATATGAAAGTCATCCGAAATCAAGTTATATAACAAGTTTTTGAAATAAATCCCGTTAATATACCTAGGACTGGTGTCACAAACTCATGAAATGTCTATGAGATTACTAAATACAATTGTCTGAAAAATATGTACATATGACTGTCTTTGAAACTATGGAGTAAGACATAACTTAAAGAGAAGGGTAGAAGGTGACGCCAAGGCCCACGAACGTCTGCGGGTCTACCTCGATGTCTCCTGAATGGACTGAAGGAATGCTCCCTCCGTCAGTGTCCACCGGGTCCGGCTACGTAGTCTGCACAACATAAAGAAGTGCAGGTGTAGTATTAGTACAACCGACCCCATGTACTGAGTAAGTGCCGATCCTAACCTTGGCGAAGTAATGACGAGGCTAGGACCGACAACAATATATAACTGTGCAATTCTATATAACAACAGGGAGATATCAATGGAAATAAACTAGTAAATACAGATACGGGAGGAACATGCTGGGGTTAAAAAAGCAACAAGTACTAGCACAGTAGAACAGGGTAATAACTGAAATGTAAAAGTAAAAGCCGGAATTTAACGTCTCAGAACAGATAATGAACAACAAAAGGCACGGCATGTCACCTCGTGCATGATCTCACAATCACTCGGCACAGAATGTCCCCTCGTGCATAAATTGTAAAATCACTCGACACAGAATGTCCCCTCGTGTATAAATAATAAACACTCAGCACAGAATGTCTCCTCGTGCAATAAATAATAAGCAATTTGCACGGAATGTCCCCTCGTGTAATAAATAATAAACACTCAGCACGAAATGTCCCCTCGTACAATAAATAATAAGCAATCGGCACGGAATGTCCCCTCGTGTAATAAATAATAAAAACTCGGTACGGAATGTCCCCTCATGCAAAAAAAAATAAACACTCGGCACGGGATGTCCCCTCGTGCATAATGTATATAAAAACAACAATATAATGTGAAAACTAACAATAAGAAATCTCAAGTGTACAGAAATACTCAATAAAATTCCATCGTCCCGGCAAGGGACTCAACTATAACCATACTCGCTCAGAAGTATAATTTCAACAGCAAAAGCCTCAACTAAACAATTAATCAAAACTTCACACGTCATGAAACAACATCAATGTATCACTTCTAAATCACCAATTATTCATAGTACAGAGAATATCAAGAACACGGTATAACTCATCACAATTGACTCACGGGCATGCTTGACCGCAACATATAGGTACTCGTCACTTCACCTATACGTTGGACATGAATTACACGTAGCAAATAAGACTCTATACCTATTCCCTCAAGCTAAGGTTAGGCCAAACACTTACCTCGGCTCCAAAATGCAAGTCAAGCCTCAATCACAGCCTTGCCTCTCAAACCAAACTCTGAAACGATAATATCTAGACATAATTGACTTATTAACATCAATAATTACTCAATAAACCAATTCCATAGCCTAATTATACATTTTCTATCATTCTTCCAAAAATACCAAACTTTGACCCCAGGCCCGCTTGGTCCAAACTCGGGGTTCAGACCAAAACCCGATAACCCATTCCCCCACGAGCCCGAATATACGATTTATTTTGAAATACGACCCCAAAAGGAGGTTGAATTCCCAAAAATTCCATAAACCCTAACTCTACCCAAAACCCCTAATTTCTACCTTGATTTCATGTTATTAGACCTAGATTCTAGTGATAGATGAAGGAAATGGAAGAGATTAGAGTTATAATCACTTACCTAAGTGGTTATGGAGGAACATTAGCTTGGGAATCGTCAATGGGGGTTGAGGATGAAGAGAAGGGTGAAAATATGAAAAATCCCATATGGAACATTCTGTTTTTTATTAAAAAATATAACTGGGCGCAATATCTCTATGTGATCGCGGAAGGAGGGATGCGATCGCATAGAGACCAGAATCCTGTGCTCCGCGATCGCGGAATAACAAATGCGATCGCACAGTTCAAAGACTCCATCCTATGTGATCGCGAACGAGGCTATGCGATCGCACAAGGTACCTAGCCAGCCCCCTCGCCCAGACCTCCTATACCTCTATGCGATCGCGGACAGTGTTATGCGATCGCATAGTGGAACTGACCTCTCCCTCAATGCAAGCCTATGCGATCACAGAAGGACCTATGTGATCGCATAGAGCAAAATACCAGACACCAGCAACAACTATTTCACCACCGGATTTTTCTAACTTTTTGCATTCTGATACCTACCCGAAATTCACCCGAGCCCTCAGGGCTCAAAACCAATTACACACACAACCTCATAAACATCCTACAGACTTACTCAAGTAATTAAACGACCAAAGTAACATAAAAAACAATGAATTAAACTCCAAAATCCATAGAATTTTCTCAAATTTCATAAACTATCAACTTTTCCATTTTTGATCCGAAACATGTCAAACCAAGTCCGTTTCTTACCAAATTTTACAGATAACTCATATAATATATATTGAACTTATTCTGGGCTCCGGAATAATAATATGAGCCCGGTAATACGGGTTTCACATAAATTTCATTTTCAAAAGTCTTCATTATTTTCAGAAAACAATTTTCTTTAAAAATTCATTTCTCGGACTTGGGACCTCGGAATTCGATTTTGGGCATACGCCCAAGTCCGATATTTTTCTACGGACCCTCCGGGACTGTCAAATCACGGGTCCGGGTCTGTTCACCAAAAATGTTGACAAAAGTCAACTTCAATCAATTAATTACCATAAATTCAACTTTTTATCAGGTTTCCACATAAATACTTCCTGGCTACGCGCTCAAGATGCACACGCACATCGAGGTGAGATAAACGGAGGCTTTTGGGGCCTCGACACACAGTTTTAGTCAAATTTACACAGGATGACCTTTTGGGTCATCACATGAAGAAAGAATATATATATTCTCTTGAGCTTAATGGAAAGAAGTATACTCTTGCACCTTTAAGTCCTTATTTGAGGATCAAAAGAGATTGAGGGAAGTAATGGGAAAACAAAGGGGAGGAAAACACATGAGCTTGAGGGAAAAGAAAAGAAATAAGGCCATGAGCTAGAAAAAAAAAGAGATGGCCAAGAGAGAGATAGAGTGGGCAGCAACTTGAGCAAAGTGGTAAAAAAGGGTCTGAGTGATAAAAAGGAATGTTTTGGTGAGCGAAATGAGGCAAAGGAAAAGAAAAGGGAGAGTTTGTACATAAAAGCCAAAGAGTGTTTGAATGCAAGAAAAGAGGGGCTGCCCATTATATTACTTACTTACAAAGAATATTTGATTAATTCTGAGTTACTAACTTATTCTTTGCCAAGTCGTGTTTCTTCTCTTTTGCAGGATTTTGATGATATCTTCCCTGAGGATATCCTTAAAGGTCTACCACCTTTGCGTGGCATTGAGCATCAAATTGACTTTGTGCTTGGAGCATAAATTTCAAATAGGCCTGCTTATAGAAGTAATCCAAAAGAGACAAAAGAGCTTCAAAGGCAAGTTGAGGAGTTACTTGTGAAAGGTTTTGTGAGAGAGAGCATGAGCCCTTGCTCTGTTCCCGTCCTATTGGTACCCAAAAATGATGGAACTTGGAGGATGTGTGTGGATTGTAGAGCAATCAACAAGATAACGGTAAATTATTGCCATCCTATCCCTCGTCTTGATGACATGTTGGATCAATTGCATGGATCCAAAATCGTTTCTAAAATTGATTTAAAAAGTGGTTACCATCAGATTCGAATGAATCCTGGAGATGAATGGAAAACTGCTTTTAAGACCAAATATGGGCTTTATGAGTGGTTAGTTGTGCTTTTTGGCTTGACTAATGCACCTAACACTTTCATGAGATTGATGAATCATATTTTTTAAAGATTTTCATGGAAAATTTGTGGTGGTTTATTTTGATGACATCTCGATTTATTCTAAAATCTAGATGAGCATGTGGAACACTTAAAATAAGTTTTTGAAGTTCTTAGAAAGCAACACTTGTTTGCTAATCTTAAGAAGTGTACTTTTTGTGTGGATCATGTGGTGTTCTTGGGTTTTGTAGTTAGTTATAAGGGAGTTGAAGTTGATGAAGAGAAAATCAAGGCAATCAAAGGATGGCCAAAACCTAACAGTGTAACTGAAGTAAGGAGTTTTCATGGGCTTGCTATTTTTTATAGGAGATTCGTTGAAGATTTTAGCACCATTACTGCTCCTTTAACTGAAGTCATTAAGAAAGATAAGGTTTTTTCATGAGAAAAATAACAAGATGATGCTTTTAACTTGTTAAAAGAAAAATTGTGTTCGGCTCCTCTTTTGCAGTTGATTGATTTTTCTAAGTCTTTTGAGGTTGAAAGTGATGCCTCTGGAAAAGGAATAGCTGTTGGTTTGATGCAAGCCTCGAAGCCCATTGCATACTTTAAGTGAAAAGCTGAGTGGAGCTACATACTCAACTTATGACAAAGAGTTATATGCTTTGGTAAGGTCTTTAGCTACATGGCAACATTATTTGTGGCCAAGAGAGTTTGTGGTGAAGGCTGATCGTGAATCCTTGAGATATTTGAAGAGTCAAGGTAAGATTAATAGTCACCATGCAAAGTGGGTTGGATTCATTGAAACATTCCCATATGTGATTGCTTACAAGCAAGGGAAATAGAATGCGGTTGTTGATGCACTTTCAAGAAGGTATGTCTTGGTTTCTTCTCTTACTTCTAAATTGATGGATTTTGATCTAATCAAGGGACTTTATTCTAATGATTCTGATTTTGGAAAGGCTTTTGCAGAATGTAAGTTGGGTCCTTATGAGAGATTCAATCTTCAAGATGGGTTCCTTTTTAAGGAAAATATATTGTGTATTCCTAATTGCTCTTTGCGTGAATTGTTTATTAAGGAAGCACATTGCCTTGGACTCATGGGACACTTTGGAGTGCCCAAAACTTTGGATATACTTGAACATTTATTTTGACCAGGCATGCGAAAGGATGTCGAAAAATTATGCTTTCAATGTCTTGAATGTAAAAAAGCCAAATCAAAAGTGTTACCACATGGTCTTTATACTCCCTTACTTGTCCCTACTTCTCCGTGGATTGATATTTATATGGATTTTGTGTTATGACTTCCTAGAACTAAGTATGGTAAGGATAGTATATTTGTGGTGGTAGATAGATTTTCAAAAATGACTCGTTTTATTCCATGCTTGAAGACTAATGATGCATTACATGTGGCTGATTTATTTGTGAAGGAAGTGGTTAAATTACACGGCATACCTAAAACTATCATTAGTGATAGGGATGCTAAATTTTTAAGTCACTTTTGGAGAGTTCTTTGGGCAAAGTTGGGAACTAAATTACTATTTTCTACATCTTGTCACCCACAAACTGATGGACAAACTGAAGTAGTTAATGGGACCTTAGGGAATATGTTGAGAGCTGTTTTAAAAGTAAAATTAACTTCTTGGGAAGAACATTTGCCCATGGTAGAGTTTGCCTATAACAGAACTATCCACTCTTCTACTGGTAAGTCTCCTTTTGAAGCTGTTTATGGATTTAATCCTCTCGCTCCCCTTGATTTGTTTCCTTTGCCTACTAATGACATTGTTAATCTTTATGGTAAGAATAAGGTTGAAATGATGAAGAAGATTCATGAACATACAAGGCTTGCAATTGAATGGAAGAATGAACAAACTGCCTTATGAAGAAATAAGCAGCGAAAATCAATTATTTTTAAGCCTGGAGATTTAGTTTGGGTGAATTTTAGGAAGGAATGATTTCCTGCCAAACAAAGATCCAAATTAGATCCAAGGGGAGATGGGCCATTTCAAGTCCTTGAAAGGATTGGAGACAATGCTTATAAACTTGACCTTCCTAGTGAATATCAAGTTAGTGCTACCTTCAAGGTTTCTGATCTTTCCTTGTTTGATGCATGCTCGAATTCGAGTACGAATTCTCTTCAAGAAGAGGGGAATGATAGCATCAATGGTAGCTCAACAAAATTTAAAGAGAAGGATGAAGCTCTGGAATCTCCAAGAAGGCCCATGACAAGGTCTCAAATAAAGAAATTTCAAGACAAACTTAATTGGCTTCAATTGGCAATTAAAAAGTGTCTTATGATAGAAGAAGAGCTCCAGCACAAGGTGGATATTTGGGCCAAGTCTTACAACTATTTAGAGGCCCAAACTAAAGTCCAAGAGGAGATGGAATGAGGCCAAAATATGCCCCAAAAGGAGGAATTTTCGGCAGCCAAATAAGCCCAAAAATAGATCTAGAATACATATATATAATAGTTGTTTTAATCTATGTTGACTTGCGTTGGTCTATGTGTATGTTGACTATATTAGTCTTAGTGCGGGTAGTCTTCTATGCTTCTAGGGAATATGATTCTCATTTATTGAAGTCTTGACTAGCCCCTTCTTTACTACTATCTAAAGAGTGCTTGTCTTTCATTATGGGGAAGAATATTGAAGATTAATATTATTATTGTGAGTTCTTTTGAACCTTTGTGAACTTTACTTTGAGATTTATCTTGCAACCCTAACTAGTTCATAGGTTAAGGTAGTAAGATAATCTTCTTTCTTGTGATATCTTTGGTTTCTTTTGATATTCTTCAAAGGCGACTAGTTTCTTATACTAGTTGTTGTCCTACGTTATTCAAATTAGAAGTCAAGATCCGAATCTAGTTCTTCATTAGCTTATCTCTAGTGAAGGCAATTGGTTTCTTAACCAACTTGTTTTCATTAGGATCTTTCAAAAATCTAGATTAACACAATCTCGGGGTTCTTGGATCTTTCCTTGAATTTCCACATATCTAGTTTATTTTCTTAGTTTCTCAATTCCATTGCATTTCTTTACTTCTTTCACATTTCTTCTACTTATTTTCTTTAACTTCTTGGATCTCCCAACCTTTGTGTTATCACTAGGGGCGTTCTTTGGAGATGCCTGTAGGTGAAAGGTGTGACGGTAGCTTATATTAGGTCGATAAAAGATATGTATGATTGAGCTAAGACTCGGGTTAGGATTTTGGGAGGTGACTCATAACCTTTTCCGGTGGTTACGGAGTTATACCAAGAATTTGTACTCAGCCCGCGATGGACGCACTGACACACCATATTCAAGGGGATGTGCTTTAGTGTATGTTGTTCGCTAATGATATAGTTCTGATTGATGAGACGCGAGGCGGCGTTAACGAGAGACAAGAGGTATGGAGGCAGGCCCTGGAGTCTAAAGGTTTCAAGTTGAGTAGGACCAAGATGAAATATATAGAGTGTAAGTTCAGCGACATGTTAGGAAAAGCGGATGTGGAAGTGAGGCTTGACTCACAAGTCATCCCTAAGAGAGAAAGTTTCAAGTACCTAGGGTCTATTATCTAGGGAAATTGGGAGATCGACGGAGATGTCACGCATTGTATTGGGGTGGGGTGGATAAAATAGAGGTTAGCATCTGGAGTCCTATGTGGCAAGAATGTGCCTCCGAAACTTAAAGGTACGTTCTAGAGAGTGGTGGTTAGACCGGTCATGTTGTCTGGGGCTAAGTATCGGCTAGTCAAGATTTCACATATCCAGAAGATGAAAGAAGCGGAAACGAGGATGTTGAGATGGATGTGCGAGCACACTAGGATTGATAAGATTAGGAATGAGGATATCCGGGAGATGGTGGGCGTGGCTCCCGTGGATGACAAGATGCAGAAAGCGAGGCTTAGATGGTTTGGGCACGTGCGAAAGAGGAGCCTAGGTGCTCCGGTTAGGAGGTATGAGCGGTTGGCTCTCGCAGGTACGAGAGGAGGTGGAGGGCGGCCTAAAAAGTATTGAGGCGAGGTGATCAGGCACGACATGGTGTGGCTTCAGATTTCCGAGGACATGGCCTGATAGAAGGTTTGGTGGTCGAGCATTAGGGTTGTAGATTAGGGGGTAGTCATGCGCTCCTCGCTGCGTCGGCTAGTCCGATAATGTTTTGTCTAGGAGTGCTAGCGATTTTTGTTGTCTTTTACATTTTTGCCTTTCCATTTATTCGTTATATTTTAGGATGCTGTTACTATTTTCCTGGTTTCTATTGTTGTTACTGATCTAGTCTCTGATCCGAGGATCTCCCGTAAACAACCCATCTATCCTCCCCAGACCCACTAGTGGGATTCTACTGGGTTGTTATTGTTGTTGAAGTTGTGTTTGGACATGCATTTTAATTGAAAAAACTTGACATTTAGTGAGTGGAAGAAAAAATCACCCAAAAATCACCCTTGTTGTTTCAAAAACTAATCATATTTTATGAACAACAATGTTTTCAAATTTTTTTTTTTTTGAAAAGAAGCAGCCAAAATCTATGGCCAACTAAGAGCTATCTTTTCCCGGTAAATAAGTCTTGTTTGGCCATAGATTTTGCCAAATGTTTTCCAAAAACATATTTGGCAAAAGTTGTTTGTTTATAGATTTTATCCATATTTTGATAGATTTATAAAACAAAATTTTCAAATCCCAAAACTAGCTCTACACTCGTTTTTGGCTCAAAATATTACCGTTGGATTTTTTAGCTATTTTAAAAATTACCCCATACTTTTGTATTCTATAGAAAAGCTTACCATCTATTATCACCCAAATAATCTACCAGCTAGTTAATATAATTTTTTTGGACTGATGGATGTCGTAATATTATTGTAGTTTGATGAATTGCAGGAGCTAGTAATTTTGTTATTAGCAGATAATATTAAAACATCAGGTTATGATTTTATGATAGTGTTTTCGTGCCAAACTTATTTATATATGCTCAAAACTATTATTTGTGATAATGATAATAAATGGCATCGATGAAGGTTCTACATATACATGATTAGCAAGTCTGTTTTGTTTGGTATTGTTAGGTAGTTTTGATAGTTTTTAGCACTATGGGTACAAGTCACATTTTATATTTTTTTCAAAAAACAAATGTGAAATATGTTTTGGAATATGAAGTCCAAATATAGTTTCATCATCAAATCAAACTTCACCCAAATGAGTTAAAATAAATTTTGAGAATTTATAGCTAAATTAATACTTCAATAATTGGGTCAACGTCATCCATTTGTCAACTTCAGGTAAAATTAATTAAGTGAGTTGTTTATTTTTCTAAAAAGAATGTAAAATATCAACAACGCTGACACCAAAATTGTAAAAATAAGTAACGCAGATACCATAAGTAAAATCGTAAGAGCAAATGTATATTACAACATTCCTTTTCATAAATTATTTAGGTAATAACAAGATACGTGGCGTAACATGAACCGGTACTAAGTACATAACAGTAAACGTGAGCATATTATGGACCAACAGTCTAAGAAGGGCGACGAACTGAGTTAATGTAATCTTCAAGCGCTTGGATTTGCTCTTCAGAAGGTGGTGTTTCGTTGTTCTTTATGGATCTGTGCACATCATATGTTGTTGAAGCCAAGAACAACAACCTATTTTTTATGTGCCACAAAAAGAAACGAAATCACAAATGTATGATAGTTTTACAGATCATTATTTTATTTTACATACATTTAAAGAGCCGGAAATGCATACCCAGAAGAGAAGAGTACAATATGTCTTGGAAATATGTTCTTTCCAAAAATCCTCATCTCTTTTCCTTTTTGTCTTTGCACAACCTTTGAGAATTTCATTTTTTTCTTTTTTGGAACTTCTTTTCTTCGTATTTATGGAAATTATGTTTATGTTAAAAGGACATGAAACAGACAATGAATTTTGTTGTTTTAATTTCAGTTATGGGCTATTTTCCGCCCGAAAGAGGTTCAGTTGACCTTCATATATGGGAAGGGAGATTTGCAGCCCTACTCTATAGTTGTGCCACCTTTTAACTTGTATGTTATTTTTAAAAATTATTAATTTAGTAGCAAACTGATAAAAAAATTGCAATAATATGACAATCATTTCTGACAAAAGATATAACGCCTGCATCACGCATTTAATCGTGTTATCTGCAACCTCATTCGTGAAAAAAGATCACCTCCACTCCTCTCACCAGCTTTATCAAAATACTAGAAACTTGTCCAGATTCATCTTTAAAAACACGCTTGCATGAAGTTGTTTCACCTTGAAGCTAAAATTTCATGCTAATGTAGCATGAAGTTGTTTCATGTTGAAGCTAAAACTTCATGCTAATATAGCATGAAATTGTTTCACATAGACGCTAAAACTTCATGCTAGTGCATGATGAAGTTATTAATCCTGCAGTCTACAGTTTTGTCATGAGTTTTATCCGAAAATTCATTCTAAAAATGTTGAAGTTATTTAGTTTATTTGCTAAAACTTTAGACTAAACATGCTTAAGTTTTTTAGTTCATTTGTGGAAACTTCATACTAAACATGCTCAAGTTTTTTTGTTCATTTGTGTTTACCCTTAGAATCGGATAACAATTAAAATTATAAGTGGTTTTAAGGACACATGATTTCACCTAATACTAATTAATAAATATGATGATTAATAATAGAAATTAACAACAAAGTAAAGCAAACCAGTGTTGAAATGTAATTCAGTCCTCAAGTTAGAGTGCACTCGAACTGACCGATACCAGAATAATAAAGTATAAAAGTAAGCTGATGAACAAGAGAGTATAAGAGAGAAAGGGTGTTATATTGCTTTGATATGTGAGAGTGAGATGAACTACAAATGATTAGAACCCCTCTTTATATAGTAGAGGAATTCTACTTATGGTACAACTCTAATTATAGAAGTAAAACCCATGAATAGCTAATTAACCGTTCTTGATTTGTTACCCTCATACCTCGGTCTGATCTATTACGGGGCCGATCTTCGATCCATCACCCCCGTCTCGATTAATCAGCACAATCGGATGGGCCTGATTTTAGCCGTATACTGATAGTCCCATCGTTTTTTGGAGTGTAATGACAAGGAACGAATTGAATCTTCGACCTTTTACCCCGATTTGTCATGACATTATCATCGTGAAGTAAGCGACAGAAGTGACCGGAACATCCCGTCGGTACAATTCACCAGGCTAATGTGTGTCAGTTGGTGGTCGGCCATTAGTTGTTTCGAACTGTTGCCGTTAAACCCATAAATAGGCCTCTATCTCATTGATTCAAACTTTACTTTCAATCCCTTCTGTCACGCCCCAAAACCAAGGGACACGACCGGCGCTCGACCGGGTAGCCCCAGTCAAGCAGACCTGGATTCCTTTTTCCCTCACACGTATTACCCCGAAATTTCTGATGTACAGCATTCAATTATAATTAAGACGCATTCTTAAAATCTGAAATTAAACCATAGAATTCTGTCCTTACCAACATGTAGTACAATACATACAAACTATACATAACACACAATTTTACTTTACGTGGTCTACAAGTCATACTGCCTAAAATACATAAGTACATAACTCACATTTCCTGTCTACGGAGCCTCTAAGAGTACGAAGGAGTTATATAATACTTGCCGGTAACAAGGCTCCGGCTATACCTTACACAAATACCAAAATAAAAATCCGGAAGATGAGGTGGCATGAACCACACAATGGAAGTTCAACAATTTTCACTTCATCACAATCACAATCGCAACTCCACCCTTGTCCCTTCTCAACATTTCACCCTTATTTCTTCTGTTGCGGCGCGAAGCCCGATCCCAACTGATAATCACAATTATTTGTTGTGTTTCTGTTGCGGCATGCAACCCGATCCCACCTGACAGTCACAATCATTTGTTGTGTTTCTGTTGCGGCGTGCAACCCGATCCCACCTGACAATCACAATCACACCCTTATCACTTCTCACATATCACCCTTATCTCCCATGTTGCGGCGCGCAACCCGATTCCCACCAATGAATCTCATCTCATATCAACGATGACAAAATCACAGTTCAATCACAAAAAACTTCAGCAATAAGAATACAGCTTCTTTACATAGCCTTTAGCATATACATTCATACTCTTGGATTCATTATCCTACTAGCACCGTTTCACATAGCATAGTAGTGTGGTGATCAACTAAACACAGACAAGTAATACACTTCACGCTTCAACATAATTCAGACAACCAGTTGCACATATTCATACCAATACACGTACTGTATGCTCGAACACCACAAGTTATTTACAAAGATTAAAGTTATCCATACATACTTGGAGTCGAGTTTCCCTTTTTTAATTTTTATTACAATTCACCGAACCGCCTAGCACCGTCAATCTAGTTCACAATGCGACATATTTACCTTAGAATTAGGAGTCTCGAATTCTTTTGAGCATTTTATCAAACACTATGTGATCCCTTAGATGGACTAAACCCTTTTTAGTGAAGGATTACTCTACTTGCTTCCCTTTACTAGGTTATGGAAGATTATTCACATGCATGCAAGGTCCTAACTTTTCATCCTCATGAACCAACCTATGTGTGTTTTATTCTTAGTTAAATTCCTGGAATTTGAGAAAATAGGGTGAAGACTTACCTTTTATGATGAAGAAGATGACTACTCGATAAGCTTCCAAGCCTGGGTAGAGATGGAGGACCAATTTGGGGAAGATGAAGACTTCTCTCTCTAGAACCCACTCTCACTTCTCTCTATTTTTTTTAGAAACCAGTTAAAATGAAAGGGGGAAGGGGTTAAATGAAACTGGGGTCGGGTATAAAAATTTAGAAAATTAAAAGACCGTGTCGAATATGCGGTCAGGAATGCGACCACATTCCTGACATGCGGTCCGCATATTGGACCGCAGAATGGCCCCCAGGTGGGTCAAATTTTGAAAATATTCTGCCCGTGTATGCGACCACTATGCGGTCCGCATACACGTTATGCAATCGCATTGTGCGTCGCATAACACCCCTCCCCAAAACTAAAAGGCAATGATGCGACATCTATCCGGTCCGCAGAACCGAAATGCGATCGCAGATTGGACCACATAGTTGTCCTTCAGTTGGGCAGTGATCTGCCCGTGTATGCGTCCACTATGCGGTTCGCATACACGTTATGCGATCGCATAGTGCGTCGCATAACACCCAAATTTCTGGAAAAATTAAGTTCTTTCAAATCCCGGGATACTTTTACACAATCAAGGTCCGTTTTAAGAATTTCCACAGATATAACAACTCGGGGACTTATTCGGGCATTAATTTAAACAAGAACTTATACGGGTCTTTACACCTTCTAACCTCCAAAGAATTTTGCATCCTTCAAATCCTTTCATCTACAAAACACAAAATCTCATTATCTTCCTCTTTCTTTAAACTTAAATTAGATGGAGAAAACGTCAAAAATTCTCCCTCATAAAGAAAACGATTCATTCTCTAAGTCAGCCGGCGGGAAAACACCAACAGAACCACGCCTTGAGGAATGTATTCCTGGAGGGTGTGTTATTAGTTTTGATTTCAAGATCTAGAAAACCTCGTCGGTCCCCGCTCGTTACGAACCGGTATCGAGATACATATGCTCGATACCGAAGGATCTTCTCGATAAAGTGAAGAAGCAATGTAACTGGCTGAACAAAAGGTCGTGATACCAGACCTAGAGGAGGATATTACCACCCATGTGGAAGGAATCTTGAGTGTTTATGCTTACCCTTTCACGTTGAGTTCCCTCGACCCAATCATCGTGGACTTTTGCAAAAAGTCCTAGGTGACCCTCAGGAAAATCTACCCCTCCTTCTGGAGGAGTGGAATATTGCTCTGATTCTTCTCGAGCAAAGTCGGCGGGATCCCCTTCACCCTCGATCACCTCATTAGGTTATAAAGCCCCCGACTTTACTGATGAGGACAAAAATCGAGGATGGATAGGTCGATTCATCCGAGTGAAGACTTCAGACCTTATGTGATGACCCAAAAGGTCATCCCTTGTTTTATATGTCAAACGGTGTTCTGAGGTCTTGAAAGCCTCCTTTTATCTCACCTCGTTTTGCATGCGCAGACCGATCGTGTAGCCGAGAGCTTTTATATGAAAATCTGAGAAAATGCTAGTTTTTGCCTTAAAATTTTGATTTAAGTTGACTTCGATCAACATTTTGGGGAAATGGACCCGGAGACGGTCCCGGAGGGTCCGTAAGAAAATATGGGACTTGACCGTATGCCCGGAATCAAATTCCGAGTTCCCAAGCCCGAGAAATGAATTTTTGAAAGAGATTGTTTTTCTGAATATATAAGAGATTTTAGAAATTTGATTATATTTGGAATTTTTTGGTACCGGGCACGTATTTTGGTTTTGGAGACCGGTACAAGTTCAATATGATAATTATGATATGTATGTAAAATTTGGTAAGAAACGGAAGTCGTTTGACGTGATTCGGACCCGTAGCTGTGAAAGTTGATACTTTGAAAGTTTTGGAATTTTTCTTTGATTTTAATGCTAAATTCGTTGTTTAAGATGTTATTTTGGCAATTTGATCGCACGATTAAGTCCTTAGGATGTTTTTGAGGTTTTGTACATGTTTGGTTTGGAGCCCCGAGGGCTCGGGTGAGTTTCGGATAGGTGTAAGAGTGGTTTGAACTTAGAAAATCTTGTGTTTTTAGCTGTTTGCTGGTGTCTGAGTTTTTACTCTATGCGAACGCATGGACACCCATGCGAACACACAACAAAAATTGGTAGGGGGAAGATTTGCACTATGTGAACACATAGAACCAGGTGCAAACGCGGAGCCTTAGAAATTTACTTTACGCGAACGCACCCGGGCAGCCGCGATCGCATAGAATAGTAAGGGGGCTGGAGGATAGGTAGCATTACACTGTGCAAACGCATCCCTTGTGATGCGAACGCAATGGGTAGGGGAGGGGCAGCCTATGCGAAAATAATTGGCTGGTCACGAACGCCTAGCTCACATTTTTCCCCAGTTTTCTAAAAACAGTAGCAAAACGGGTTATCTTCAAATTTTCATAACTCTTTCACTAAAACTCAAACATGGGCGATTGTTTAAGAGGGAATTCACCACAAAACCATAGGTATGTTTTCTTAAACTCGTTTTATTTAAATTCCATTAACATTCATTAGATTTCTAGGCCTAAATTATGTTCTTAATGGTAGAAAATTAGGGATTTGGGTAGAGTTAGAGCTTTTTGAGTAACTGAAATTTAGACTTCGTTTTGGGGTCGGATTCCAAAACTAATTACGTATTCGAGCTCTTGGGTGAATGGGTGATCGGATTTTTGTCCGAACCTCATATTTTGACCAAGCGAGCCCGAGGTCGATTTTTGACTTTTTGGGAAGAATGCTAGAAAACCTATAATTAAGCATTGAAATTGAATTGATTAGCGTTTATTGATGTTATTAAGTCAATTATGTCTAGATACAAGTGAATTAGAGTCAAATTCAAAAGGGAAAGAGGTGATTGAGGTTTGATTTTGGTCGTGGAAGTCGAGGTAAGTGTTTGGCCTAACCTTAGCTTGAGGGAATATGTGTTGTGTCCTATTTGCTATGTGTTAATATCATGTTCAACATATAGATGAGGTGACGAGTACCTATACGTTGGTATAAAGCATTCCCGTAAGTCGGATATTATGAATTATGTGGTATTTAATTGAAATTTACTTTATCATAGCTGAGTTTCAGTTTGTGGTTATTAATTTTGGTGGAAATTCTTGGTATTGAATATTAACGAGCATTAGTTTCAGTTGAGAAATTTTATGTGAAGATATGTACTTGAGTGAGATTGGTTATAACTGTGTCCCTTGTCGGGATAGTGATAATTCTACTGTTGTTCCCTTGCCGGGATGTTATGATTTATTATTGTGGTTCATATTGTTGATATTTCCTTGCTGGACTTATGATTATTGATATTGTTTGGGTGAGGAAGAGAGTAAATCACGAAGGGTAATACCGTGTATTGATTATTGTGAGGATGAGAGTGTAAAAACATGAAGGGTGATGTTGTGCCATATTATGATATTAAAAGCACGAAGGTGATGCCGTGCCGTTTCTATTGATTTATTGTGAGGATGAGAGTAAAATCACGAAGGGTGATGCCGTGCATTTGCATTTACTATTTGGTGAGGATGAGAGTAAAAGCACGAAGGGTGATGCCGTGCACTGTTTCCTCCGTGTTGTTATATCCTGTTGTTTAAGTTGATATTTGAATTGCTGCCTTACTTCGTTATTTCCATTATTTGATAATTCTTTCCCCAGCATGTCCAACTTTTCCTTTGTACTTAAATGTTTACTTCTTGTTATTATTATTTCCTCTGAGTGTTATTAAATTGCACAGGTTGTTTTGGTTTTCCTATCCTAGCCTCGTCACTACTTCGCCGAGGTGAGCCTCGACACTTACTCAGTACATGGGGTCGGTTTTATAGATGCTACACTCTACACATTTTTGTTGTGTAGATCCCGGTACAGGACCCTACGGACCTTAGAGCGAGGAGGCTGCCTTCAGTCCACGTGGAGACACCGAGGTAGTCCTGCTGGCGTCCGCAGGCCTTGGCGTCCCCTCCTACTTTTTTTTGTATTCTGTTCTGGCTATTTAAGAAATAGATGTACTTATTTAATTTAGACCTTTATATGTATTATTCTTAGATAGTCCGTGAGTTTGTGACTCCAAAATTTTGGGATTGGTTTTTTGTGAAATTTCGTAAAGGCATTAAATTGAGTTTATATATACCTTGATTCGTTTTGTACTTTTGTTTATGTTAGTGTTGTATTTCACATGTTATTAGGTAATAATAAAGGAATAAGGTAAATTAAACATTCACGTTGACTTTCCTAGCGGGTTCAACGTTAGGCGCCATCACGATCCCGACGGTGAAAAATTCGGGTCGTGACAAGTTGGTATCAGAGCACTAGGTTGCTTAGGTCTCACAATTCATGGACAAGCTTGGTAGAGTATGAGGGATCGGTACGGAGACGTCTGTACTTATCCCCCAGAGGCTGCAGAGTGTAGGAATACCTTCACATCTCTTCTTCTCTGTCGTGCGATTTGAATTCTAAATGCTAATTGAATTTCTATTCTATTCTCTCGCAGATGGAGAGAACACGTGCTTCTTACTCTACTGATCGACAACCCGAGTCTCCAGTTGCAGCTCCTATGACGGGTCGAGGACGAGGTCGTGCTAGAGGCCGAGGAAGGGGCGGAGCTCAGCCCAGAGCAGCAACCCCAGTGGCGGAGCCTCAGGTAGAGCTTGCTGATGAGGTTCCTGCCCAGACAATTCCGGTGGGACCAGCTCAGGTTCTCGAGAGGTTCATAGCCACCCCGATATTCCAGGATGCTCTGGTCCGTCTTGTGGGCGTCATGGATAGCGTGGCTCAGGCAGGTTTACTTCCTACAGCACCAGTCGTCTCTCACGCCGGGGGAGGAGCCCATACTCGCACCACCCGCACACTAGAGCAGTTAGCCTTTCAGTTCCAGACTCCAGCACCTCAGACAGTTGGGGTAGTTCAGCCGGGTATTGTGGCTCAGGCCGTTGATGGGGCAGCTATGTCTGTTGATGCTTTATGGAGATTGGACCAGTTCAGCAAGCTGTTTCCTACTACTTTTAGCGGTGCACCTTCAGAGGATCCCCAGGATTATTTAGACAGTTGCTATGAGGTTCTTTGGAACATGGGGATCGTGGAGACCAATGGGGTCGATTCTGCTACATTTCGCCTTTCAGGTCCCGCCAAGACTTGGTGGAGGGATTATTTCTTGACCAGACCAGCTGGGTCACCCCCTTTGTCTTGGGCTCAGTTCTCCGACTTGTTCCTGGAGAAGTTTCTTCTTGTCACCCAGAGAGAGGATTTCCGGAGGCACTTTGAGTGTCTCCAGCAAGGTTCTATGACAGTCACACAGTATGAGACAAGGTTCATCACTTTGGCCCGACATGCTATCATCATACTTCCCACCGATCGAGAGAGGGTGAGGAGGTTTATCGAGGGATTATCTCAGCCGATTAGAATGCAGATGGCTAGAGAGACAGGGAGTGATATTTCCTTTCAGGAGGCGGCCAATGTGGCCAAACGGGTCGAGATGGTGTTATCACAGGGTAGTGGTCAGGGGTATGACAAGAGGCCTCGTCATTATGGCCGATTCAGTGGTGCCACATCTGGAAGCAGGGATAATTTTGGGAGAGGCCATCCTTCTACGCCATTTCAGTCAGCGCTTCAGGCGTCTCCCAGTGCTCCAGGTAGTCGTGGTCTCCACATGCCATATTCTGATCAGTTGTTCTACAGTGCACTACCAGCTCCTATAAGTGCACCGCCGCTCCAGAGTTTTCAGAGTGGCTACTCAGGTCGACTGGGACAGTTTCAGGGCCAGCAACCTCAACCACAAAGATCTTGTTATACATGTGGTGGGCCGGGGCACATTGCTAGATTTTTGTCACGACCCCAAATCCTAACAGGTCATGATGGCGCCTATCGTGGAACTAGGCTAGCTAACACGCAATATTTTCACATTTTTCTTTTCAAATATCTCAATTTATTTTTCAACGATTCATAATACACATATAAATTTCGAAATCTTTAAACAAAACAATTAAGCTAACAGTCTACAACCGTCCTCAAGACCCGGAGTCAACATGTCATGAGCATCTAAGAGTACTACTAAGAATACTACTGTCATAATACATAATCTTCGGAATGAAGGACTAAGTACAAAATAGAAAAGGGAAATAGAGATGTTGTGGACGCTGGAGAGCTACCTCGATATCCCTAATGCAGGCGCCGTACAGACTCAGATTGCTACCGCTCAGTACCAATACCTAGACCTGTACACAGAGGTATAGGGAGTAATGATGAGTACTCCAACTCAGTAGTAATGAAAATAATCACAGTACCAAGTATATGAAACACACAACACAAAACATCCATCCACAAAACAGTAAAACATCAAGTCTCAGTACAGTATACATAAGTTCGAAAACCAATTTCCAAAAAATCCTTTGAAACAAGTATATTTTTCCAATAATTCTCAATAAAACTCTCGGTAATATCAATTTGAAAAATGAAGTGAATCATAGTCAAAACCCCAGTAAATTATCATCATAAAACTACCCCTCGGGCCATAATCATCACTCTTAACAATTTCCCTCAGCACCTCACCATCACTCAGTATCATGAGGGGCTCATACAGCCCAAGCGCTATAAATAAGCCACATCATGGCATAAATCACTCTCAGGCACTCGGCCTCTCTCATATCATAACATCCTCAAAACATTGGCCCTCGGCCTCACTCAGTCAGACACTCTCAGCATGCCACTCAGTCCATGAATAAAACAGGATTCTCGACCCAAAATAGTATTTCATTTCAAGAAATAGTAATATCATCAAATAGGAGCGTCAACAATTTCACAATAAAGCCTGAATATAAGATCATAGTTTCAAAGTAGTGAGAATATCAGTAAAAAATAACCCCGAAGGGGTTAAAACAGATCGACATTAGACCCCAAACATGGCTTACAACCCAAGTATAACAAAACATAGTAATACTAATAAGCATGTGCTTTAAAAGCGGTTTCCCAACTCAATAGTTGCCTAAGAAGATACATTTATCCAATTTTCCAATTCGTGCACGCCCCACACTCATCATCCAGTGTGTGCGTCACTCCAAATCCGTGAAAGGATGTAAAGTCCGGGGTTTCATGGCCTCAGGATAGGATTAAAAGACATTACTTACCTCAAACTAGCCCGGAACTATCCCGCAACATGCTTGCCTCTCGAATCAACTTCTGAGTGCTCCAAATTTATAAAGATTAGATTTTTATCATCAAATTATGCTAAGGGAATGAATTCCAATAGAAAAATACCAATTTTAGCACAAAACCCGAAATTAGCCAAAATCTGACCCCCGAGCCCACATCTCGGAACTTGACAAATTTTGCACCAAAATATTCTTCATCATCTCACGAGTCGGTACATATAAAGAACGCTAAAATCGGAGTTCGTTTGACCCCTCAAATCATCCGCTAAAGGTCTCATAATCTCAAGCTCTAATTCCATCTTTTTCTACTGATTTTTATAAATTAAACACTGATAATTTGGTCTTTAATCACCTAAAATCGAGTTTTAGGGTCCAAAATCCTTACCTCAATGAAGAACAATGATTTTACCTCTTCAAAATCGCCTCAAAAGCTTACTTCCCGTTCAAAAATGGTGGAATGTGGGAAAAGGTCGCAGACGGGGCTATTTAAATACATTGCCCAGATTACTCTATGCTAACGCGGCCTATGCCTTGCGCTCGTGATGAACAAAATTTACCATCCCTTATTTAACCCTATGTGATAGCGGCCTTTTCTATGCGATCGCATTGAACATATTTTCCAACAGCCTTCTCCAACTCTTCCGGATAGCCTCTAGTATAATGGTCATAACTTGTTGGGACAGTGAAGCAGAAATTTTACTCTATGCGATCGTGGGAAGCCTTATGCGATCGCATAGCACAACTATGTTTTTCCAAATTGGCTCTGTGCTAACGCATCCAGATCAATGCTATCGCATTGTACACCACTGAAGCCAAAAACTAGCAACTAGAAATGGCCTAGAAATGGTTCGAAACCACCCGAAACTCACCCGAGACCCTCGGGAACTCAACCAAAACATACCAACACATCCCATAACATCACACAAACTTAGTCAAGCCTTCTAATCACCAAAAACAATGCAAAAACACTAAATTCACCTCCGATTCAAGAATATGAACTTGAAATTTCTAAATTCCACCAACGATGCCGAAAATATTCAAAACACATCTGATTGACATGCAATTTTGCAGACATATCCAAAATGACATTACTAACCTGTTCCAACTTCCGAAATCCATTCCGACCCCGATAGCCTATTTTCTACTGCCGACTAGAAATCACCAAAAACTAACTTTCGCCAATTCAAGCCTAATTCTACACCGGACATCAGAAAAATATTTCAAACACACTCCTAAGTCCAAAATAACCTAATGAAGCTATCCGTACCATAAAATCCGCATTTCGAGGTCGTTTACCAATAAGTCAACTCTTAGTCTACTTTTCCAACTATAAAGCTATTTTTAGAGACCAAGTGTCTCAATTCTCACTACAACCATTCCGATTCTGATCCAACCAACTCTAACAAAGCATAAACAGTATAACCAACCTATGACAAGTCAAAAACATGAATAATAATGAAATTTCTACGGAACGACCGGCCGGGTAGTTACAATTTTGCCCCGAGCCCCGAGTGCTTCTCAGCACCAGGGTTCTCGTGCTATGATTCTCGCACCAGGTGCTCCACTACCCCCTCAGCCAGCTAGGGGTGGAGGTCGAGGTGCTAGAGGCAGAGGTCAGACAGTTAGAGGTGGAGGCCAGGCTATTAGAGGTAGATGCTAGCCAGCAGGAGGTTGACCCAGGGATGTTCAAATTAGTAGGGCCCAACCCCGATGTTATGATATCCCAGCCAGACCTGAGGCTGAGGCCTCCGATGAAGTCATTACAAGTATGGTTTCAGTTTGCAACAGGGATGCTTCGGTTTTATTTGATTCGGGGTCCACATTTTCCTACGTGTCGTCATATTTTGCTCCTTTTCTGATTATGCCTCGTGATTCCCTGAGTACTCTTGTATATTTATCTACACTGGTGGGTGATTTATTGTGGTAGATCGAGTCTACCGTTCTTGTGTATTGGTTATTGGTTGTCTTGAGACCAGTGTAGATATTCTACTCCTTGATATGGTTGATTTCGATGTCATTTTGGGGATGGATTGGTTGTCTCCCTATCATGTTATTCAGGACTGTCATGCCAAGACCGTGACCTTAGCCTTGCCGAAAGTACCTTGATTGGAGTGGAGGGGGACTCCTGGTCATTCTTCCAGCAGGTTTAGCTCATATATGAAGGCTCGGCGCATGGTCGAGAAGGGGTGTTTGGCCTATTTGTCCTATGTTCGTGATTCTAGTGCCGAGGTTCCTTCTATGGAGTCTGTGCCCATTGTCCGTGAGTTTCCAGAGGTGTCTCCTGCAAACCTGTCGGGTATGCCACCCGACAGGGATATCGACTTTTGCATTGATTTGGCTCCAGGCACTCAGCCCATTTCTATTCCGCCATATCTTATGGCCCCGCCAGAGCTAAAGAAGTTGAAGGAACAGTTGCAAGATCTGCTAGATAAAGGCTTTATTAAGCCTAGTGTTTTGCGTGCGCCAGTGTTGTTTGTTAAGAAGAAGGACGGAACGATGAGGACGTGCATTGATTATCGGCAGTTGAACAAGGTCACCATTAAGAACAAATATCCATTGTCGAGGATTGATGATTTGTTTGATAAGCTTAAGGGTGCCAAGGTGTTTTCAAAGATTGATTTGAGATATGGCTACGATCAGTGGAGGATATGGGCCTCTGATGTCCCTAAGACAACATTTCGCACTTGATACAGGCATTTTGAGTTCTTAGTGATGTCATTCAGGCAGATAAATGCCCCAGCTACTTTTATGAATTTGATGAACCGAGTGTTCATGAATTATATGTATCCATTCGTGATTATCTTCATTGATAATATTCTGATTTACTCCCGCAGCCGAGAGGAGCACGAGCAACACCTTCGAGTCGTTCTCCAGACTCTGAAGGATAGTCTGTTGTATGCTAAGTTTTCCAAGTGTGAGTTCTGGTTGAGTTCAGTTGCATTTATGGGCCATATTGTATCAGTAGAGGGTATTCAGGTGGATCCCAAGAAGATTTCAGCAGTCAAGGATTGGCCTAGACCCACATAAGCTACAAAGATTCGGAGTTTATTGGGCTTAGCAGGTTACTATCGTCGGTTTGTGGAGGGCTTTTCATCTATTGCAGCCCCGATGAACAGGTTGACTCAGAAGGGTGCCCTGTTCAGGTGGTCAAATGAGTGTGAGGTGAGCTTTCATAAGCTCAAGACAGCCTTGACCACAACACATGTGTTAGTTTTGCCCTCAGGTTTAGGGCCATATACTGTGTATTGTGATGCTTCTCGGGTTGGACTTGGTGTAGTGTTGATGCATGATGGCAAGATTATAACATATGCTTCACGTCAGTTGAAGGTCCATGAGAAAAGTTACCCAGTTCATGATTTGGAGTTAGCAGCCATTGTCCACGCGCTAAAGATTTGGAGGCATTATCTGCATGGCGTGTCATGTGAGGTGTTCACGGATCATAAGAGTTTGCAATACTTGTTCAAGCAGAAAGAGTTGAATTTGAGGCAGAGAAGATTGTTAGAACTGTTGAAAGACTATGACATCACCATCTTATATCATCCGTGGAAGGCCAATGTGGTGGCCGATGCTTTGAGTAGGAAGTCATCCGGTATGGGTAGTGTTGCTTATATTCTTGTCGGGGAGCGATCGCTTGCTTTGGATGTTCAGGCTTTGGCCAATCCATTCATGAGATTGGATGTTTCTGAGACCAGTAGTGTTCTAGCTTATACTGTGGCTCGTTCTTCATTATTCGACCGTATTCGGGATCGGCAATACGATGATCTTCATTTTTGTGCCCTTAGGGACACGGTGAAACACGGTGGTGCCAAGCAAGTTTCAGTTGGTGATGATGGAGTTTTGCGGATGTAGGGCCGTATTTGTGTGCCTAATGTTGACAGACTTCGTGGGTTGATATTTGAGGAGGCCCATAGTTCCCGGTATTCCATTCATCCGGGTGCCAGATGTATCAGGATCTGCGTCAGCATTATTGGTGGCGGAGGATGAAGAATGATATTGTGGCATATGTAGCTCGGTGCTTGAACTGTCAGCAGGTTAAGTAAGAGCACTAGAGACCCGGTGGGTTCATGCAGCAGGTTGAGATTCCTGAGTGGAAGTGGGAGCGTATCACCATGAATTTCGTAGTTAGAGTCCCACGGACTCAGAGTAAGTTCAATGCAGTATGGGTCATTGTGGATAGGTTGACCAAGTCAGCGCATTTCAGTCCTATGGCAGTTTCCTATTCTTCGGAGATATTAGAGAAGATCTACATCAGGGAGATTGTTCGCCTTCATGGTGTGCCCGTTTCCATTATTTCTCACCGAGATACGCAATTTACTTCATATTTCTGGAGAGTATTTTAGCGTGAGTTGGGCACGCGTGTTGAGTTGAGCACAACGGTTCATCCTTAGACGGATGGACAGTCCGAGCGTAGTATTCAGATTTTGGAGGATATGTTGCGAGCATGTGTCATTGACTTTGGAGGTTCTTGGGACCAATTCTTACCTTTAGTTGAGTTTGCCTACAACAACAACTATCAATCGAGCATTCAGATGGCTCTCTATGAGGCGTTATCTGGTAGGCGGTGTCGGTCGCCGGTTGGGTGGTTTGAGCCGGGAGAGGCTCGTATGTTGGGTACGGAGTTAGTGCAAGATGCCTTGGACAAGGTTAAGATTATTCAGGATAGACTTCGTACAGCTCAGTCTAGGCAGAAGAGTTACGCCGATCGCAGAGTTCGTGGTTTGGAATTCATGGTCGGAGAGCGAGTATTGCTTCGGGTGTCGCCCATGAAGGGCGTGATGAGATTTGGGAAGAAGGGCAAGCTAATCCCTAGATTCATTGGCCCGTTTGAGATTCTTGACAGAGTGGGAGAGGTGGCTTACAGACTTGCGTTGCCACCGAATTTATCAGTCGTGCATCCAGTGTTTCATGTATCTATGCTTCGGAAGTATCACGACGATCCATCCCATGTGTTAGAATTCAGTAGTGTCTGGTTGGACAAAGATTTGACCTATGAGGAGCAGCCGGAAGCCATATTAGACTGGCATATTCGTTAGTTGAGATCGAAGAGTTATCGTTCAGTTCAAGTTCAGTGGAGAGGTCAACCTGCCGAGTCAGCTACCTAGGAGTCCGAGTCCAATATGCGGAGCCGTTATCCCCATCTATTCCCCGATTCAGATACTTTTCTATGTTCGTTCGAGGACGAACGTTTTGTTTTAGAGGTGGAGAATGTGATGAACCAAAAGGTCATCCCTTGTTTTATATGTCAAACGGTGTTTCGAGGCCTTGAAAGCTCCTTTTATCTCACCTCATTTTGCGTGCGCAGCCCGGTCGTGTAGCCGAGAAGCTTTTATATGAAAAACTGAGAAAATGCTAGTTTTTGACTTCAAAATATTTTATTTAAGTTGACTTCGACAATATTTTGGGGAAACGTACTCAGACCCGTGATTTGACAGTCCCGAAGGGTCAGTAGGAAAATATGGGACTTGAGCGTATTCCCAGAGTCAAATTCCGAGGTCCCAAACCCGAGAAATGAATATTTGAAAGAAATTCTTTTTTTGAAAATATAAGAGATTTTGCAAATTTGATTATATTTGAAATTTTCGGTATCGGGCCCGTATTATGGTTCTGGAGCCCGGTACAGGTTCAATATGATAATTATGATATGTCTGTAAAATTTGGTAAGAAACGGAAGTCGTTTGACGTGATTCGGACCCGTAGTGATTATATTTGAAAGTTTTGGAATTTTTCTTTGATTTTAGTGGTAAATTTGTTGTTTAAGATGTTATTTTGGCTATTGGATCGCACGAGTAAGTCCGTAGGATGTTTTTGAGGTTGTGTACATGTTTGGTTTGGAGCCTCGAGGGCTCGGGTGAGTTTCAGATATGCGTTGGAGTGGTTTGAACTTAGAAAATCTGGTGTTTTTAGCTGTTTGATGGTGTCTGAGTTTTTACTCTATGCAAACATATGGTCACCCATGCGAACGCACATCACAAATTGGGAGGGGAAAAATTTGCACTATGCGAACGCATAGAACCAGGTGCGAATGCGGAGCCTTAGAAATTTACGCTACACGAATGCACCCGGGCAGCCGCGATCGCATAATTGTAAGGGGTCTGGGGGCTGGGTAGCATTACACTGTGTGAACGCATCCCTTGTGATGCGAACGCAATGGGTAAGGCAAGGGCACCCTATGCGAACGTAATTGGCTGGTCGCGAACGCATAATTCACATTTTTGCCCAGTTTTCTAAAAACAGTAGCAAAATGGGATATATTCAAATTTGGGCAATTTTTGAAGAGGGATTTCACCACAAAACCATAGGTATGTGTTCTTAAACACGTTTTCTTCAAATTCCATTAACACCCTTTAGATGTCTAGGCCTAAATTATGTTCTTAAGGGTAGAAAATTAGGAATTTGGGTAGAGTTAGAGCTTTTTGAATAATTGGAATGTATACCTCATTTTGGGGCCGATTCCGAAACTAAGTGATCGGGTTTTGGACCGAACCTCGTATTTTGACCAAGCGGGCCCTGGGTCGATTTTTGACTTTTTGGGAAGAATGCTAGAAAACCTAACATTAAGCATTGGAATTGAATTGTTTAGCATTTACTGATTTTATTAAGTCAATTATGTCTAGATACAAGTGAATTGGAGTAAAATTCAAAAGGGAAAGCATTTATTGAGGCTTGATTTTGGTCGTGGAAGTCGAGGTAAGTGTTTGGCCTAACGTTAGCTTGAGATAATAGGTGTTGTATCCTATTTTCTATGTGTTAATATCATGTTCAGCGTATAAGTGAGGTGACGAGTATCTATACGTTGGTGTCAAGCATGCCCGTGAGTCGGATATTATGAATTATGTGGTTTTTCATTGACATTTACTTTATCATAGCTGAGTTTCACTTTGTGGTTATTCATTTTGGTGGAAATTCTTGGTATTGAATATTGACGAGCAATTGTTTCGGTTGAGAAATTCTATGTGAAGATATGTACTTGAGTGAGATTGGTTATAGCTGTGTCCTTTGCCGGGATAGTGATAATTCTACCGTTGTTCCCTTGCAGGGATGTTATCATTTATTATTGTGGTTCATATTGTTGATTTTTCCTTGCCGGACTTATGATTATTGATATTGTTTGGGTGAGGAAGAGTGTAAAGCATGAAGGGTGATGCCGTGTATTGATTATTGTTAGGATGAGAGTGTAAAAGCACGAAGGGTGATGCCGTGAAATATTATGATAATAAAAGCATGAAGGGTGATGTCGTGCCGTTTCTATTGATTTATTATGAGGATGAGAGTAAAAGAACGAAGGGTGATGCCGTGCATTTGCATTTACTATTTCGTGAGGATGAGAGTAAAAGCACGCAGGATGATGCAGTGCACTGTTTTCTCCGTGTTGTATTTCCTGCCATTTAAGTTTATATTTGCACTGTTGCCTTACTTCGTTATTTCCATTATTTGATAATTCTTTCTCCAGCATGTCCCCCTTTTCCTTTGTACTTAATTGTTTACTACTTGTTATTATTATTTCCTCCGACTGTTATTAAATTGCACATGTTGTTTGGTTGTCGTGTCCTAGCCTCGTCACTACTTCATCGAGGTTAGGCTTGACACTTACTCAGTACATGGGGTCAGTTGTAATGATTCTACACTCTGCAGAATTTTGTTGTGCAAATCCCGGTACAGGACCCTACGGACCTTAGAGTGAGGAGGCTGCCTTCAGTCTACGTGGAGACACCAAGGTAGTCTTGCTGGCGTCCGCAGGCCTTGGCTTCCCTCTTACTTCTTTTGTATCATGTTCTAGCTATTTCAGAAATAGATGTACTTATTTTATTCAAACCTTTATATGTATTATTCTTAGATAGTCCGTGGGTTTGTGACTCCAAAATTCTGGGATTGTTTTTTTGTGAAATTTCGTAAAGGCATTAAATTGAGTTTATATATACCTTGCTTCGTTTTGTACTTTTATTTATGTTAATGTTGTATTTAACATGTTATTAGGTAATAATAAAGGAATAATGTAAATTAAAAATTCATGTTGGGTTGCCTAGCGGGTTCAACGTTAGGCGCCATCACTGTCCCGACGATGGAAAATCCAGGTCGTGACACCTAATTTCTGTCGAGAAGATATCGTTTCCTTAGGAGTGCAATATGAAATGTAAGTTTGATCCCACTATTAGTTTCTATTTATTCTTTTTCTTTTTTTTCATCGATAACTTTTTTCATGGTAGCGGATGCCTGGGTGCCCGGTGTACTTTCTAACCTTAAGAGTTGGGTGAGGGAGCTGGTCTAGACATCAACGTATGCTGGGCGGACATGGCGCGACTTATCGAAAGGCCGATGGGAGGCCAAAAATCATGGTAAGTCTCTTTCATGTACTTGATTATTCGTTTATATCATTCCTCCAGAGTTACTCAATTTCTTTTCTCGAAGGTCTTGGAAAAGAGGCAGTCATGAGGCCCCCATCCAGCGAAGAAGAAACTTCGATCCCAGCCCCGAAGCCGGTAAAGGAGAAAAAGAGAAAAGGGACCTCGACCACAGAGGATCCAAAATCTAAGAAAAGAGCGGCTCATAAGCTGAAAAGGATACCATCCCCTTGCTTGTGAAGTCAATTCGACTCATAAGAGAATAAGAGGAGGAAGACGGATCTGGGCTGGTGGCCCGAGTAAAGACGAACACTGAAGCTCAGAAGGTCATCGGGCCGGTAGGAGCCAAAAACATTTTGCCCCGAGTTGATGGGGCCTCGGAAGGAGACTTGGGTGGAGTCCCCGAGTTAGCAAAGGCTGAAGGTGTCTCTTCTCGCGGCAATAAAGTGGCGAAACCGGCTGATGAGGTCAGTCTCGAGACTCCTCGAGATGAAAAAAATGCCCCAAGAGACCCAATTGGGGTAATAGAAGTTGGAGACTCCCCATCCCTCCCTTCATTATCTGAGGAGACAATTTGGGAGGACAAAGCCATGAAGACTCCCGATGCAGAAGGAGCCCACGGATGGGAAGACCCCTTTCCTGTTTATTTTACCGGGATCGAGGATGTTTCCGGTCTGAGTGATTTGGAAGTGCCGAGGAAGCACTAGGTTGGAACCTCCTCGAATTTCAGATTGAGCGATCAATTCCCGGCCCCCAACGTCTGTCTCGGGATCAAACGAACAATCTTCATCTCTATCCCGGAGGATGCACGAGTTTCTGCTGCCCTTGTCGGGGTAGCCAGTTCTCTCGGGGCTTGGTCACAGAGGAAGACCAAACCCTGATGGCTGGAGTAGGAGCATTGTGCCTCTTCAATGAGGCACAACAAGCCTTGAATCAAAATAGAAGTTGCTTTTTCATAGGTTTGAGGGTTAGACAATTTGATCAAAGCCGAATTAGTGTAGTTTTTAAAATAGAGTGAGTACTTGCTCGAACTTGAAGTAGGGTAACCCTTACGTTTTATTTGAGCGATGATCATTTCTCGGACTCAAAATAGAAATTGCCTTAGGCTTTTGTATTAGGCTGATGTGGCCTTTGCAAAAAAGAATGGCATTTTTTCTCCTTTCGGCTTAAAAAGTTAATCATATAAACATTTGTTATGCCTTAGCACTAGATAAGGAAAAAGTTTGAGGGTTCGAACAAATCTATACCCCTTAGGGTTTTTGAGGATCAATATTATCGAAACCCTTTGTAACGTTTTTGCGGTGCCTTAACACGGCGTAAGAATTGTTCGAGAGTTCGAACAATTCTATACCCCTTAGGGTTTCGAGAATTGATATTATTGAGACCCTTCATAGATTTGTCGAGGGTAGCCTTTTTAACGAATTTATGAAAATATTTGAAGGCCTGTATTATCTACGGAATTCGGACATCTCTAAAATGTCTTAATTCGGATGTATCATTTTATTTGGTACGTGCCTCTTAGGCTTATTTTCCCATTTAATTTTGTGCTTACTCGAAGTGTCAGTCCCTGAGAGGGGTGGCTGTTGTAACGACCCGGCCGGACATTTTGAGAATTTAAGCTCTGTTAGGTGGCATAAAGTCTTGAACAACTTCACATTGTGTATATCGACATGCGCGCATGGATGGATTCAGTTACCGGATGATACAAAGCGAATTGGAAGAAGCATTTTAGTTTTAGAAGCTTAAGTGGTGGAATTTGACCGGAATTATGACTTTTGTGTGAATGACCCCGGAGTGAGTTTTGGGTAATGTCAACAACTCCGTATGGTGATTTTGGACTTAGGCACACGTCCGGAATTGGTTTTGGAGGTCCGTAGATTAATTTGAGGTAATTCGGCGAAAGTTGGAAAACTTGAAGTTTAGAAAATGGAGAAGTTTGACTACATTTGACTTTTTGGGAGATCAGGGTCAGAATGCAATTCCGAGAGTTGGAGTAGCTCCGAGATGTCAATTGGTACTTTTCTGCAAAATTCGGCGTTATTCCGTGTTGAATTGATTGGTTGCGATACTAGTTTAGAAATTTGAAGATTTAAAAGTTCATAAGTTCGAATTATGGTTTGATTCGTCGTTTCAGCGTTGTTTAATGTGATTCGAGAGCTCGAACGAGTCCGTGTTAGGCTATGTGACTTGTTTGTGTGTTTAGACGGGGTTCCGGGGGCCTCAGGTGTATTTCAGATGGGCTTCGGGTCAATTTTCTTCTATTTTCACTGTTGTTCTGTCTTCTGGTTTTCCTTCTATGCGATCGCATAGTTTCAGATGCGATCGCGAAGGTGTGTTTCATTCCCCTTCGCGCTTGCATCTCCCTACCTCGCGTTCGCGTTGCAGAAGTTAGGGGCTGGGGCTGTTGGTTACCTTTCATCGCGTTCGCGTGATCTCCTTGGATTGCGTAAGATTGCCTTCTCCCTTATACGCGATCGCATAAGAACTTTCGCGATCGCGTAGAAAATTTTGGACATCAGCTTTTTTTCTTCTACGCAATCGCATCTCTCCTCTCGGTATCGCGATTCAAAAAAAATCTGGGCAGACAGAATATATTCCAAAAATCGAGGGTTTCACCATTTTCATCATATTTTGACTTGTGGAGCTCGGTTTTGAGCGATTCTTTGGGAGTTTTTTCACGAAAATCTTGGGTAAGTGTTCTTCACCTAGAATCTAACTGTTCCATGATTTTATCTTCATTTTATCATTTAAATTGTGTTTTGGGTTTGGGAAAAATGTTGGTTTTTGAAGAAAATTTTCAAAACGAAATTTCAAGATTTGAGGGACGAAATGGTATCGGAATTTGGTAATTTTTGTATGGTTGAACTCATAATGAAATGGGTATTCGGATTTTTGTAAACTTTGATGGGTTCCGAGGTGCGGGCTCGGGCGTTGACTTTTGAGTCGATTTTTAGATTTTTGTAAAGATCAAAACTTTATTGCCCGAAATAGTTCCTTATAAGATTTATGTTTGTTTTGAAGTTGTTCTTGTTGGATTCGGGCCGTACGGAGACCTTTTTCACTCGAGAAGTCCATTTTAGAGTACCGGATTGTCGTCTTTGAGGTAAGTATCTTGCCTATCCTTGTGTGGGGGAATTACTCCTTAGGATTTGAGTCTTCTATGTTGATTGTAGTCCGTGTACGCGAGGTGACGAGTGCGTGATCAGACTTATTTGTTGAAAGTTGGCCCTTTAGGAATCTTAGGTCCTTATAATCGTTGAGTATGAATTGTTCTTGGCATAATTGAATTTCTTAATTTCTCGTTTCATCTTTATTTTCTTAATTGTAGAATTTATTACTTTTGAATTTACTCGTGTTGCGTTATTTGACTCCGAATTGAATTATTTGATGATTTTACTCCTTTTAATATTATGATATGTCTCCTTAACTGCTTCTCTCTAGTTGTACTTATCTTCATCTCATCCTATAATTGTTTGGTCTTAACTGAGGTTATGATTATTTTCATGTTGCTTGTCCTTGAGAGGAATTACTGAATACCCTCGAAACTGCCCGACCTTAAAGGAAGTTTGGATATACTATACCTTAGTTGACTTACCCGTACATAGAGTTATAGGATTCGTGTTTATTTCTTATTGGCCCGTGCATTTAGGTACGACTGTTACATGCTATTTTCCGTCCTTGCTGAGTTGTTCTTAATATGCCTAGCATTCTTTATTGTGTTTATTACATGTGAACATGCTTTGCCTTTCTTGTGGTCGTAGGTTCTTGAGTTGATATATTTACCGTTTCTTGTATTATTGTCATTGTTGTTGTTGTACCTGTTATATGATGCCCGAGGTTCCTGCCGTGCGGTTGTGATTGTTGTGATGCACGAGGGTTCTGCCGTGCGGTTGTTGATATGGGGATTTGCACGAGGTTTCTATCGTGGCGTGTTCTATATTGATAATTCATATGCGGCGTGACAAGGCGGGATATATATATATATATATATATATATATATATATATATATATATATATATATATATATATATATATATATATATATATATATATATATATATNTGATACTTGTGTTAGCCTGGGGGCATCTTGTTGTTAGCATTGTGTAATGGAACACTTACTGTGTGAGTTTATTCGTATGAAAATTGTGAGAAGGCAGTGTACGTGTTTCCCTTTTTCTTTCCTTATGCTTATTGGTGGTTGAATCATGCTAGGACACCTGCACAAGCATACAAGCAGTTAGGCACTATTATTGAATTATGGGTTCCTTGTTTTTGTCAAGTATAGACACTCTTGTTCTACTTACCAAATGTGCGGAAATAACCCAATTAGCATGCACTTCATCGTGTAGTTATTACTCGAATAAGGGCATAAGATGCCAAGTGTTAGGGTTCAGATATTGGGACCCGTAAAACGTGATTTGTCCGAAGTTTGAAACCTCGTGGAGATGACTACAAATTGATGTATGAGTAGAGGAAGTGGTGGAGTCGTTACTTGTCCTTGCTGTTTATTTACATTCCAGATTTAGTGTATTCTATCCACCCTTTTTGTGTTATTTCATGTTTCTCCGCTAATACACCCTTTAGTGTATATGATTTTTCTCACGTAAATTCTATAGTTATACTTTTTTACGTTCATTAGACTAGTGGGTGTCCTAACTAGTCCTCGCCACTACATCACTGAGGTTAGTCTTGATACTTACTGGACACTGCTGTGGTGTGCTCATTCTACTCTTCTTCACATTGTTGTGCAGATTCCAGGTTTTGCATAGCCGACCGATCGATAGTTAGCAGTGCGATTGCTGTTGTGGAGACTCAAGGTAAAACCGCTACAACGTCCGGGGGTTTCGGAGTCACCGTCTTATGTTTTTTTCATACACAGTTGTACTTATTTCCGAACAGTGGTAATTAGAAATTTTAGTGTAAATTCTTTAAAGATTATGACTTGTACTTACCAGGTTTTGAGAAGATGCGTATCGTGTAGGGATTTATGTTAGAAAGCATTTAAATGTTTGATATTATGAGTGATGTTTGTTAGTAATAAGCTTACCTAGTCCTTAAGAGTAGGTGTCGTCACAATACCCAAAGGAGGGGAATTTGGGTCGCGACAACTGTGGTCTATAAAACTAAAGGGTTGCCTTTTTAAGGTCTTATGATCTCCAGGTTTCAATAATTCGATCTCATTTGTTTTTTGGATGGTAGTCCCCGAGTGTGGGGTTAGTTGTTTCGAACTTTAGTTGAGATCGGCCCTTAAGCCTGTTTACACAATAGATCAAGAGATTGTAAAGTAAAAAATTTCTAAGGCATGAAATACTTGGCAAGGAAAAAAATACTTCTCTTAACATATGATTATACATGCGTATAGTTTGATGTTAGGGGTCAAGTAATATATGGCCACGCCTCATTCGACTCTTTGGATGTTACAAAATTTACCTATCGAGACCCCGTTGAGGGTGATTACCCCTGTATTCGAGGTTGATTGTAAAGAAGCCTCGGATACTATTGAATTTCTCTAAGTTAGAATGAACAATGGTTGCATCGTTAAAAAACCTCACCGGAAAAATCCATTTGGGACAAAAATTGGTCTAAGGGAAAAAGAGTGCAACGCGTTATTTCAGACCTAAGGAGTTTGAAGGATCTATCAACGTCCTTGACCGAACACCTGAAATTGGTTAATTTAAATCATAAATGAAAATGGAGAAGGTCGTACCTTAGCAGTAATATCGTTTGAGGAGTGATATGTTCGAACTGTTTGGTAGTTACCAGCCATTCATCGTGCCAAGCTTGTAGGTTCCTTTTCTGATGATGCTGAGTACCTGATATGGTTCCTCCCAGTTTTGCCAAGTTTTCCTTCATTCGGGTTTCGAGTGTTGAGGGTGACTTTTCTCAGAACTAAGTCCACGATTTTAAAGTGTCGAAGATTGGCTCTTCGATTATAATACCTTTCGATCCGCTGTTTCTGCGCGGCCATTCGAACGAGGGCGGCTCATGGGCCATTCGTATCGTCTTTCATGGGTCTCATGATATTCCGAGTTTCTTGACTCACTTCATTATGGATTGCATTCATTTATACATGTATATTGACCTATGACCAAATGGAATTATATATACGTATATTATATGTATATGGGGTATGGGAAAAGGTTACTGCGTTATATACACACCACCACCTGATCAGCTGGCATACATTGATGATTTTGTACACAGTGGCCGAGATGATATGATGGGATGCCATCAGAGGCTTGATGATGTTATATACGTATTGACCTATGCATTATATGACATTTATACGCATACGCATGACATTATAAATACTTCATGGTTTAGAGAGCTATCCAAATTTACAGGTTGGTCATTTACTTCATGTTTCTTCCATGTCCTTTATATACTTATTTACATGCCTTACATACTCGGTACATTATTCGCACTGACGTCCTTTTGTTGGGGACGCTACATTCATGCTTGCAGGTATAGATAATCCTCTAATGTTGGGGTGTTCTTTAGTAGCTCTCCTTATTTGCCTATTGTGACACTGACTAGGTTACATGCCCAAATAGAAGGAGGCCAGTGACTTCTTTCTGCATTTTGTTAGGTGATTCTCTTGTTGGTTGGAAGGCAAAGAAACAACATGTTGTGTCTCTTTCTTCAGGTGAGGATATATAGTCATCGGTAATGTTGTAGCTGAGTTGGTTTGGGTTGTACAATTGTTGTGTGATTTTGATAGCATCCTAGGAAGCTCAAATCTATTCAAGGATAAGGATGAAGCTTTGGAATCTCAAAAAGGGCCTTTAACAAGATGTCAAGCTAAAAAGTTGCAAAACAAGGTTATTGGACTTCAGGAGGGATCAAAGAAGTTGTTAGTTGGGAGGAAGAGTTTAAGGATATGAGTTATCTAGGTGTTATAATTATCTTATGTCCCAAGTTCATGTCCGAGAAGAGGTGGATTAGATCCCAAGAAACATCCTTTGAAGAAGGCCCAAATGAAGCCACTGTTGAACCAATTTGGCACCTAAAATGTGTCCAAACTTGCAGCCTATGATTTCCTATATAAAGCCACATTTTATAGCATAAAAAGGAGTTACTTTATGTCCAATAAGGGTACAATAGTCGTGCTAGATGTTGAGTGCAAGTTGGTGTCAAGTTGCTTGCAAATTTCCTTCAAGATTTCCAAGATTTTCAAGATTCTATCCAAGATTGGTTTGAGACTTATTTCCATATATTATGAGACTATATTAATTGATTTTCTAGTTATTTAAGGTTATGTTTTCCTTCTACTAAGATTTTTGGAATTAATTTCCAAGAATGACTTAGTTTTTTCTTCCTAGTATTTTCCTTTTCCTAAGGTAGTTGGACTTGTTGTCCAAAGTAGTTTAGGACTTTATTTACTTATTTTTTAAGTATAATTTCGTGACCCTTGTCTATATAAAAGGGTGTATTCTTTTTTTTTTAGACTTAGATTATTATAAACAATATCAATAAAAATTGTGAGATTTTTCTTGCGCTCTTGTGTGTGACAACTCTTGGATTTATTCTTCAACCTTCAAGACTCAACTTAAGGTGGTAAGATTATACCCTTTTCGAAATCTTAGATCACTTCTTGGTATTCAAGAAAGGTGATAATTTAAGGCTTATTGTTGTTCTTGTTATTCGAAAGGGCCGGGTTTCATAATCTATCTCTAGTTTTTAAATCTCTACCAAAGGCGATTAGTTCTTCGTAAGCTAATTGTTGTTGTTAGGATTCAACTTCAAGAATAGACTTCTTGAATTCAAGAAACCCTTTCTTGAATTCAATCTATCTTTAATTTTCCCTTTTTTTGTTTCTTTATTTTCTTTTAGTTTTTTCCGCGCTTTTCTTGCTTTTCATTAGTAATTCTTGGGCCCTTATCGTGTTGTTATCAAGTGGTATCAGAGCATATGCTAATCAAATTTCAATCTTGATAATATTGGGAGATTCTTGAGCAAAAAAAATTAAAACAAAAAAACAAAAAAAACGAAATTCAGCCCCAAAAGAGTGTTATTGCTCATTATTATTTTCATAATTCAAGTATTATTTGGTTTTCCAAGTCAAGAAAGAAAACTAGAACAGAGGATCCTAGTTCTTGAAGATTAAGATTTGCTCTTCCACTTTCTTTTTCTTTTTCAAACTCCAAATTCTTATCACTATGGGTTGTGACTAGTAAGGTTTATTAATAAATCTAAAGATTAACAACCAAGAGTTGCTTTGAGTGGAAAAAGGAAAGAGAGGTGAGAACATTATGAGGGAAAAAGCCAAATTGAAAGATACATATTTATTTTAATCTTTGTTCAAGATGTCTCAAACAGGTAGTTATGAAGAAGGGAGACGAGCTATGACTAAACAACTTGAAAAGTTGAACTTTCAGTATGGCGAATGGAAGAAAGACAATGGTACAGTTATTTTTCAAACAAGAGCTAAAGTGATGTCTGCGATTTGTGCCCTTATAATTGACAAAGAGTTTGGCTATAATTCAATTAGCACTTATATGGTTGAGAAATTGAAGTTGCCTTGTGTTGAGAATATTGAACCCTACATGTTGAGAGGATTAAAGGTATATAAAAGAGTGTTGTTATTATTCTCTATTGGAAGGTATGAGGGTGCGATCTGGTGTGATGTGATTCCCATGAGTAATATTCATATCTTGTTGGGAAAGCCATGGTATGTCTACAGAAGAGCTTCATATAGCATGGAAAAAAATAGATACTCTTTTGAGGTTAATGGTAAGAAATTCATTCTTGGGCCTTTGACTCCCTCACAAATTTGTGAAGGCGAAAATATTGTTAAAAAGAATATGGAAAAATATGAGAGAGAAAAGAATGAGAGGAGTAAGGGAGTGCTTGTTGACATCCCAAGAGAGGATAAAGGATAGGTTATGTTGAGTGAAGAGAGTGGGATGTCAAGGGGGTAAAAGAGTAAGCTTCAGAGGAAAGAAGAGAGAGAAGGCAATGAGATAACAAAAGTCTGTGAGGTAGAGAGAGAAAAACAAGAGGGTTTGAGCGAAGAAAAAGAGAAAAACTTTAGTGAGCAAAAAGAGGCTAAGGGTGAGGAAAAAGTTACTCTTGTTATAAAAGCCAATGAGAGTGTAAGGAAGAAAACAATTTCTTTACTTCCTAACCCATTAACTTTTTCTTGTATCAGTTCTTGTGATATTTTGCAGTCAAGTGCGGAAAGACCTTTTGAAAGGGGAGGTAATATGCAAGAGATGTTGGAAAAGCATCCAATTGGATTCCAACATGAATTTGGAAAAATCAATTCTTGTTGGATGGCGGATGATAAAAGCTGTCCCGACCCCAAAACACCCATCGTGATGGCGCTTGTCGTGGAATCAGGCAAGCCACACATTTTGTTAAATTACGGATTTGTTTTTAGAAAAATTGATACATTTAGTGGCAAAAATGTCAATAATAATCCATTTGGGAGTTTAACATCATTAAAAAAAACATAGTTCAACCAACTCCATATCTAGTGTCACCTAGTCATGAGCTACTACAACATAAAAATGTCAAAATAGAAAATAGACAACAAAATCTGAAATAATGAAAATGCGATAGAAAGATAAGGAAGGAGAAGACGAGGCTGCGATCGCCAGCTGCTACCTCGACGACTCCGAAAGAAACTCTGGCAGCCGCTCAGCAACCACTACCGGGTCCCGATGTACCTGGATCTGCACACAAGGTGAAGGGTGTAACGTGTGTACACCAACTCAGAAGTAACGAACTATGGGCTGGGAGGTAGTGACAGACTAAACCTCGATAAATGTAATGAACTAGTGTACGAAATCTAGGCATGTTCACAGTTCTAACAGACACTGAAAGAAAACTTAATGATTCATATATGATCAATAACATCATACGAGTCTATACATACCAAGAACATCAAAATCGGACCTCAAACAACCCCTTAAATCCCCAATTGAAGGTCTCAAATTACAAGCCTTAATTCCCAAATTTTAGTCACTAAGTTCTATAATTTTCACCCCCAATCAGTCAAATAATACCATATAAATGAGTTTTAGGTCAAAAAATCTTACCTCCACGAAGAACCCTCAAATTACCTCTTCAAAACTCTCCAATAAGCTTCAAACCCATACACAAATGTTGGAAAAATGACCAAAATTCGCTAAGGCCCATATTTATATGTTCTGCCCAGCGATGACCCCATCTACGTCCAATTTATCGCACCTGTGCAATTTCACTTAAGGGTCAATTTCCGCACCTGCGACTCACCTACCGCACCTACGACTTCGCAGGTGTGGCCCATAGTACGCATCTACGGTCCTTCTCCCCCTTATCCATTTCTGCACCTGCGCAAGGCCCCTCGCACATGCGGCATCGCACATGCGGCTCCTCTTCCACAGGTGCGGCCACACTAGCAACTCAGCACCAGCAACAACTTTTTGCTTCATTTCCAAGTCTAAACCCCCCGATGACCATCCGAAATCACCCTGAGCCCCTCGGGCTCCAAACAATGGTTCCTACAAGTCATAAATGACCACCCGAACTTATTCGAATCCTCGGAACACCCAAAATAACATCGAAGCAGCACATCAACCCATGATTCAAGCCTAAGGATCTTCAAAATTCTGAAAATCACCAACGATGCTGAAACCAACCAAACCTTGTCCGAATGACCTGAAAATTTGCACACACATCCAAAATGACACTAAGAATCCCTTCCAACTTTCGGAATTCCATTCCGACCCCGATAGCTAATTTTCCACTGCCGAGCAAAAATTGCCAAAAACTCAATTCCGCCAATTCAAGCCCAATTATACTCCGGACCTAACAACCACATTTCAAACATAATCCTAAGTCCCAAATATACATTACCGATGACTATATATCCTCACCTGAAGAAAGAGACACAACATGTTGTTTCTTTCCGAGGTCGTTTACCTAATAGTCAATCTCTAGTTGAGTTTTCTAATCGTCATGCCAACTTAATAGACCAAGTGTCTCATTTCTCACCACGACCACTCCGAACCCGAACCAACCGACCTAACACAACATAATTAGGTTAAATAACATATGATAAATCTAAAACAGGGAAAACAGGGCTAATCTCACGAAACGACCGGCCGGGTTGTTACATTCTCCCCTACTTAAACATACGTTCGTCCTCGAACGTGCCCAGAGTTGTTCCAAAAACCATCAAAACTGCCGTGTAACCTACAATGCACATACCTGGGGGTGACTCCATGTCACCCTATACCATATAGGTCCAATAGCACAACACAATTGAAATTTTGAAATGCAACATGACACATAAACCTTAGAACCAATTTTCCACTTCTAAAATGATTTACAAGATCAAAATTCAACAACTATAAATTTAATAAGTTTTAACACGCCGTACCAAGCTATATTCGTAACCCAAGATTTAATCACATAATATACCTCATGACTCAAATACTCATAGCGATAACTCCTAATCACAATAGCTTCTCAAGACAAACGAATACCGGTACATAACCTCTTAACAAGCAATGCCTCACTCTAACACTTTCATATACTACCGACGATGAAATAAACACGTAGAAACTAGCAACTATTCATCCGGTCAACCAATCATGGAGCTCCCCTTTCCTCCGACAGGAACTATAGTAGATCTCTAAGCCACATCCGATATCATCCTTCCAACCATATTGTAGTCAACTCTGGTAGTATTCATTCTAGGCCCAATGACCTTTTCTCATCCAACACGACCACTCTGAAGACATGACGCATCAATGCAATCCAAAGCCATAACATGTGCAACTTGTGCACTCAATAGAAACATCCCACAAACTCAAATCATAGAAACGATTCACACAGGAGGACTATCATGCCATTAACAATTACCACCACAACACCATGCTAAGAGCCTGGCACACATCGTACAACCAAAACACACGAATCTGACACCAAGGATCATACCTCCACATAAATCCGCTACAATGTGTTATCCAATCCAACCGCCGGTCCACATGAAACACTTAAAGCCACCTTGCTCAAAATCAAAAAGTATGCGCAATTCGACATCAAGTACTCCAAGGGCATTGCCCTAACGACGGGGAAATCGGACAATACCATGCCAGACGAATCTAAAAGATCATAACTAATACGTCACAATCCCATAATACCTAATTACTTACCTTACTCAAATCCCGCTATAAATCCCAAATAAATCTGCACCATATGTGCATATAACCAACAATCACCACTACTCGCAACACCGAAGGGTTACTCATAGATCCCTCCAGAATATGATAGGCTCAATGATAATCGAATGGTACATACCTCAACAATAGTAATTCGGAGTCAACAATTCCGACCCGGTGCAGAACACACACCCATATCGGGCCTACCAATGGACCCTAAATTAACTCTGGTCACCCGAAACAAATAGAAAACTTTCCGATAGTTCACAATGACAAAATCATGGAATTTACTAACATCTGACTAGCCTTGCTCGCATCCTCATAGTCCACAACCACAATATAAACTATATATGATAAATCTCAATCTAGAAGTCCATGAAGCGCACAAATTACCATATCTGATCCCAACTCCACCGCTCGAATATATAACACATCCTAAATACTCAATCATTTCACGAGGGAAACCCCTAAAATTCTTCTGTGCCATTAAGTAAACTAGAATATCATTGTCGATCCAACAAGAGAGTGCTGCAACACCAGTTAAGCACCCTTAACTCAAACACATTGCCCTTTCTGAAATGTACACCCTCATCAAGCCGCACCAATTAGTGATACCACTTATCTAGTCATCTGGAACTGTCCATGTTGCCTAAGAAATTATGTCTTTCCTTCCAGAGCTGCACCGAGACCCCACACATTAAAATCTCAATCTCTACACAACATACCGTATACCCATGCCATCCTATGATAAATATGGGAACTTCATGCTCCCTTACAAGGAAACTACATACCCAACTAGCCAAGAACTTTCCATTTGATCCCATTTTGAAGCAAAACCACTATTGTAACGACCCGACCGGTCATTTTGCATTATCGCACCCCGTTCCCCTAAATGAAACTTCCCATAGCAGCTTATTGTGGTTTATGACTTACGGGGGGCGGGTAGTTCAGGATTCGAAAGTGTTTAGAGAAGTATAGGAACACACAGCTCCTTAAGGTTGGTCTTTTGGCAAAATTTGACTTCTGTCAACATTTTCAGTAAACGACCTCGGAATCGAGTTCCGAACTATTCCAGTAGCTTCGTATGATAATTTTGGACTTGGGCGTATGTTCGGGATGGGTTTTCGATGACCCAGGAGCGTTTCGGCACCCAATATAGAAATGAGAAATTCCTTAAGTTTGAAATTTTGTTTGGAACATGGTTTTGTGTTATCGAGGTCTTAATGGAATTCCGAGACTGAGAATAGTTACGTTATGCCATTTATGACTTGCCTGCAAAATTTAGTGTCATTCTGATTAGTATAGGTCGGTCCGGTGCATTGTTATCAAAATCAAGAACTTGAAGTTCTTAAGTTATGATTTTAGGGGTTTTGGGATTTGATTTTTAGTTTTAACGTTGTTTTGAGTGTTCTGAAGGCTTGAGCTAGTCTGTATTATGATTTGGGACTTGCCTCTCGGACACCAAACGGGGCTAAAAACCAGCTGGTGCACCTGATCTGGTGTGACCACATGTGCGGTTTCCCAGTCAGAGGTGCGGGACCGCTCTTGCGGTCCCAGGCATCGCAGTTGCGGCCCCAGGGGAGGCCCCCTTTGTCGCAGTTTCAGAAGCCCTTCCACAGGAGCGAAGCCGCAGGTGCGGTCTCATCTCCACAGGTGCGATATTCCCCCCTCCCCCCCCAATCCCATTTCCGCAGGTGCGGTCCTCAAGCCGCAGGTGCGAAAACACTATAGACAGTGTGTTCTTTTAAAAACTCGGGATTTCTTTAATTTTCTTCATTTCTCACCTCTATTGAAGAATTGAGAGCTTGGGAAGAACCCTCCACGACCTAGTTACTGATAATGTAAGTGAATTCTACCCTAGAGTAAGATTAATACATGTATCACTAATTAAATTAACTACTAAATTAGTGAAATTAAGAATTTGGGGTAGTAACCTAGAACCTTCGGAAATTTAGGGAATTACTGACGAATTGGCCGTGAAATCAAGTAAAAAAACATATATTAACAATCCTTAGTATATGGGTGAGCATTTGCTTATAGAATTTTCAGAATCCGAGTGTGCGGGCCTGGGGGCGGATTTTTGTATTTCTTCAAGAATGGTGAATTGAGTAAATTCGTAGGAGAATTTCATGTTTTGAATATATTTTTATATATTTATGTATCGATTGATTAGTTTCGAGTCCTCGAGAGGCGATTTGGAGTTTCGGGCGCGTTCTTGGCCCGGAGAGTAGATTCGACACGAGGTGAGTCTCCTTTCTAACCTTGTAAGAGGGAATTATCCCCATATGTGGTCTAAATGCTATGTGTCGTTGTTTATGGGGGCTATGTACGCAATGAGTGACGAGAGTCCGTGAGTAGCGACTATTATTGTATGTCGGGTAGTTTTAGGACCTACCGGCATGCTTTATATGCCTTACATGTATTCCTAAATGTGATTTAAGTTGTTTAATATTCTTGAATTTAGCATGAAGATATTAGGAAGCCATGGTTTGAATTTCAGCACTTAAGTCCCTATTTTTTAGTATATTCTTTGTTAAATGCCTGAGATTTTGGATAATTCTGTGTATGTAAACCGCGTCGCATGATCGACTCACGAGCGGGGGATATAGATGCATCTATGGTTCAAGTCGTTCGACCCTCGGCAATGCACATTTATTTATGCTACGCTTCGATTGTACGTTTCGGCAGATTGTGTGCTTATTATATTGACTGGGAACTTGTTGATATTATCTGAACTGATTCATTGAAAGGAGAGAATTAGTACTTTATATGTTAGTAATATCTGATGTGGAGAGATTATTGTGAGTTTATATTTGATATTTCATGCCTTGAGATTATTACAATTGTTATACCTGCCTACCCTTTTATTAGTTTATGTTAGGTAGTTGTTGGCCCTAGTAAGTACCACGTCTACCTCTCGTCACCACTTCTTCGAGATTAGACGAGATACTCACTGGGTACATATATGTTTATGTACTCATACTACACTTATGTACTTAAGTATACAGGTTCTGAGGCAGGTACGTCTTGTTATCACACCGAAGCTCGTTCTTGAGGGTGTATATATTCCAGGCACGGCATCATGGTGAGCTGCTTTGCTTGATGATCCTCGGCAGCACCATGGAGTTTTCTTTTGTTTATTTCCCGTATACTTCTTTCAGACAGAGGAACTGTATATTAAATCTTTTGTATATTCTGTTACTATGCCCGTAGGACTTTTTACACTAGTTCCTGGCACACACGTAGTGGTTATTTTGGAGTACGGACTATATATATATATATATATATATATATATATATATATTGGCTCATGCCTTCCTATGGTTGCTTTTTTTTTAAACTAGCAAATTATCCTTTTGACTAAATGTTTTAAGTTTTAAAACTTGGTATATGTTGAAGTGTTTAATCAGATAAGAATGGAACCTTCGAAATTGAGTGTTGGCTTGCCTGACCCCGCTGTTGGGCACCATCACGACCTGAGTTAGGTATTTGGTTCCTAACAACATGGTATCAGAGCTCTAGGTTCACGTAGGTCTCATAAGTCACGGGAAAACCTAGTAGAGTCCTGCGGCCGGTACAGAGACGTTTGTACTTATCTTCAGGAGGCTATGGGGTGTTAAGTAATCTCTCCTTGTTCATATTCTATCGTGCAGTCAATGGTTTACCACAACTCATTCTTCTATTCTCTCACAGATGGTGAGAACACGCGCATCCGGTGTTTCAAACCGGGAGATGCTGCTACCCCTGTCGTCAGAGCCGTGGCAGAGGCCGGAGGAAGGCACCAGACCGAGGTAGGGGATGAGGGCGTCCCAGAGTTATTCCAGTTCCACCCCCAGAGAACACCATCATTGAGGAGCATGAGCCTCTAGCAGATCCCGCTCCAGTGGACTTCATGACGGCACCGGGCTTCCAGGAGGTCATGGGCCGTATGATGAGATTCATGGACACCATGTCCCAGGCTGGTTTATTTCCAGCAGATCATGCCACTTCTCAGGCAGGAGGGGGAGTCCAGACCCCTAATACTCAGGCAGCAGCATTACATCCTACCTCGGGTACACTGCCCGTGGGCGGGGTCCAGCCAGAAGTAGCAATACCAGAGCTTAGACCAGCTGTGGAAGGCGATCCGCAGAAGTTATTGGACAGATGGACTCGACTGCACCCTTCAATCTTCAGGTATGAGCGCTCAGGATTTCATTGATAGGTGCAGGGACAAACTGCACAATATGAGGATATTAGAGTCCCAAGGAGTGGACTTCACTACCTTTCAGCTGGAGGGCAGAGCTCGTAGGTGGTGGTAGTCTTATACTCTCAGCAAGCCAGCAGATTCCCCTCTTGTTACTTGGGAGCAATTCACTCAGATTTTTTTGGACCGGTATATTCCACCCTCCAAGAGGGAAGAGCTGTGGTATCAGTTTGAGCAGCTGGAGCAGGGACTGATGTCAGTCACAAACTACGAGGCTAGGTTTTCCGAGTTATCTCGTCATGCCCTTATGATACTCCATACTGATGTTGAGAGAGTTCAGAGGTTTGTAGCTGGATTACATTCAGGTATTAGGGCCAACATCGCCCGAGAGGTGGAGATGTGGACTCCATATCAACTTGTGGTCGAGATAGCTCATCGAATTGAGGGTTATCGGTCGCGAGGCAGAGAGCAGGGTCAGCAGGACAAGAGGGCAAGGTTTTCTGGAGATTTCAGAGGTGCCCCAGCTAGGGGCAGAGGTCAGTTCAGTAGAGGCCAGCCCAGCAGACCTCCATATTCAGTTCCTTCACCACCTCCCCGTGGTGCTCCAGTGAGACCCATATTTTAGCGCCATGTCTGAGAGCTCTTACCACCCACCAGCCATTTAGGGTTACTCCGGCGGGTATTCAGTTCATCAGAGGTCTTCTAGTCCTTACTTCAGTGCCATGCCAAAGGTTTCTAATCGTCTTCCAACTATCCAAGGTTCTTCTTCAAGGAAGCAGGCCATGCCACCTGCGAGATGTTATGAGTGTGGGGATTCAGGCCACATGAGAAGGACTTGTCCCAGGCTTCGAGGCAAGGCCGTTCAGCAGAGTTACCAGCCTACATACTCAGCACCGGTGCCCCGTCCACCTAGGGGTGGAGGGCAAGCTGGTGGAGGTCATCCTAGAGGTGGAGGCCAAGCAGGGGGAGCTCAACCAGTTCCTATTCAGCCCAGCGGAGGTCAGTCATAAGGTGCCTCAGCCAGATTCTATGCTATTCTGGCCTGAGCCGATGCAATGGCCTTAGACGTCGTGATCACAGGTACTATTTCAGTATGTGGTAGAGAGGCATCAATGCTATTTGATCCAGATTCCACTTATTCATATGTGTCAGCCTTATTTGCTAGCTTCTTGGATGTTCCTCCTGAGTCCTTAGATTCTCCTTTATATGTGTCCACTCCTGTGGGCGATTCTGTGGTGGTAGATCGGATCTACCGGTCTTGTGTGATCACCTTTTGTGGGTTCGAGACCAGAGCAGACCTTTTATTGCTCGACATGGTTGATTTTGAGGTTATCCTTAGCATGGATTGGTTATCTTCTTATCATGCCGTGCTAGGTTGCCATGCCAAGACAGTTACTTTATCCATGCCTGAGTCGCCTAGGCTGGAGTGGAGGGGTTCCTCAGTTAGTGCAGCCAGCCGGGTTATTTCATTCATGAAGGCTCGACAAATGGTCGAGAAGGGTTGTCTAGACTATCTTGCTTATGTGCGGGACACCACCGCCGAACCTCCGACAATTGATTCAGTGCCAGTGGTTCGAGAGTTTGCCGATGTTTTTCCTTTAAATCTTCCGGGCATGCCTCTGGATCGTGATATTGACTTCTATATTGATGTAGCTCCAAGCACTCAGCCTATTTCCATTCCCCTGTACCGTATGGCTCCGAAAGAGCTGAAGGAGTTAAAGCAGCAGCCTGAGGAGTTGTTGGCTAAGGGATTTATCAGACCGAGTGTATCGTTGTGGGGTGCTCTAGTCCTATTTGTGCAGAAGAAGCATGGGTCTATGCGGATGTGCATTGATTACCGCCAGTTGAACAAGGTCACCATTAAGAACAAGTATCTTCTACCGCGCATTGATTATTTGTTTGACCAGTTGCAGGGTTCTAGGGTGTTTTCTAAGATCGATTTGAGATCGGGATATCATCAGTTGAAGATTCGGGCTTTAGGTGTTCTGAAGACTGCTTTCCGTACGAGATATGGCCACTATGAGTATCTGGTGACGTCCTTTCGCTTGACTAATGACCCAGCAACATTCATGGACTTGATAAATAGGGTGTTCAGGCCGTATATTGATTCCTTTGTCATTGTCTTCATTGATGACATCTTGATTTACTCACGTAGCCTGGGTGAGCACGAGCAGCACTTGAGAGTTGTTCTCCGGACCTTGCGGGAATAGAAGTTGTATGCTAAGTGCTCCAAGTGTGAGTTCTGGTTCGATTCCGTAGCATTTTTGGGGCATGTGGTATCCAGAGAGGGTATCAAAGTTGATCCTCATAAGGTTTAGGCAGTTCAGAGTTGGCCACATCATACTTCCACTACAGAGATCGGGAGCTTTTAGGGCCTAGCAGGCTATTATCGCCATTTATGGATGGGTTTTCTTCGATTGCAGCTCCATTGACTATATTGACCCAGAAGAATGCCCCGTTCTGATGGTCTGATGAGTGTGAGGCGAGCTTTCAAAACCTCAAGGCGGCATTGACTTCAACACAAGTTATAGTATTGCCTTCCGGTTCTGGGATGTATACAGTGTATTGCAACATTTCGCGCGTTGGTTTGGGGTGTGTATTGATGAAGGAAGGGAGAGTTATTGCTTATGCTTCGCGCAAGTTGAAGGTTCATGAGAAGAATTACCCTGTGCACGATTTGGAGTTGGCGTAGATTGTTCATGCTCTTAAGATTTGGAGGCACTACTTGTATGGAGTGTCCTGTGAGGTTTATACAGACCACCGCGGATTGCAGCACTTGTTCAAGCAGAATGATCTTAATTTGAGGCAGCGCAGATGGCTTGAGTTGTTGAAGGACTATGATGTCACCATTCTTTATCATCCAGGCAAGGCGAATGTGGTAGCAGATGCTTTGAGCAGGAAGGCAGAGAGTATGGGCATCTTGGCTTACATTGCAGCAGAGGAGAGACCTCTAGCTTTGGACATTCAGTCCTTGGCTAATCTCCTGGTGAGATTGGACCTTTCAGAGCCTCATCGAGTTCTTGCCCATGTGGTTGCTCAGTCTTCGTTGTTAGGGGAGATTAAGGCTCGGCAGTATGATGATGTGTGTCTAGCAGAGCAATGGGAGGCAATGGTTCAGGGTAGAGCCAAGGAAGTTACTATTGGCGAGGATGGTGTTCTGAGACTTCATGGTCGTTTATGTGTTCCTAATGTCGATGGTCTTAGAGGGAGGATTCTAGAAGAGGCACACAGTTATCAATATTCTGTTAATCCTGGTGCTACCAAGATGTATCGTGATTTGAAGCAGCATTTCAGGTGGAGGTGAATGAAGGACATTGTGGAGCATGTGGCTAGGTGTCTTAATTTCCAACAGGTTAAGAGTGAGCACCAGAGGTCAGGGGGCCTACTTTAGCAGATGCCCATTCCTGAGTGGAAATGGGAGTGCATCACTATGGACTTCGTGGCTGGGTTGCCTCGGACTTTGCAGAAGGTTGACGCGGTTTGAGTCATCGTGGATAGATTGACCAAATCGGTGCATTTCATTCCAGTGGCTACTACTTATACTTCTAAGAGGTTGGACCAGATCTACATTCGGGAGATAGTCTGGTTGTACGGTGTGCTGGTATCCATTATATCAGATCGAGGTCCTCAGTTCACCTTGCACTTCTGGAGAGCATTGCACAGTGGTTTAGGCACCCAGATAGATCTCAGCACAACATTTCACCCTCAGACTGATGGTCAGTCGGAGCGTACAGTTCAGATATTGGAGGACATGCTCAGGGCATGTGTGATTGACTTCAGAGGTCAGTAGGACCAGTTCTTGCCTTTGGCCGAATTTTCTTACAATAATAGCTATCAGTCTAACATCGAGATGGCTCCATTTGAGGCTTTGTATGGTCGGCGATGTCGTTCTCCTATCGGGTGGTTTGAGCCCGGCGATGCTAGATTATATGGCACCGACCTGATGAGGAATACTTAAGATAGGGTGAAGTTGATTCAGGAGAGGCTCCGCACACCACAGTCCAGACAGAAGAGTTACGCAATTCAAAGGGTGCGAGATGTATCATTTATGGAGGGAGACAAGGTTCTGTTGAAGGTCTCGCCGATGAAGGGTATGATGAGGTTCGGGAGGAAGGGCAAGTTGAGCCCACGGTTTATAGGTCCTTTTGAGGTATTGAGGCGAGTTGGAGAGGTTTCATATGAGCTTGCCTTACCTCCCAGATTATCAGGAGTTCGTCCGGTCTTTCACGTATCCATGCTCCGGAGGTACCACGCCGACTTCTCCCACGTGGTTGATTTCAGCACTATTCAATTGGATGAGAGGTTGGGCTACGAGGAGGAGCCAGTTTCTATTATTGATAGACAGGATCGCCAGTTGAGATCCAAGAGAGTTTTGTGGTAAAGGTCTAGTATAGGGGCCAACCAGTCGAGGAGGCGACTTGGGAGTCCGAGAAGGACGTGCGGAGCAGATATCCGCACTTATTCAGCACTTCAGGTATGATTCTAGACCCGTTCGAGGACGAACGTATTGTTTAAGAGGTGGAGAGCGTAACGACCGGACCGGTCGTTTTGCGTTATCGGACCCCGTTCCCCTAAATTAAACTTCCCATAGCGGCTTATTGTGGTTTATGACTTGCGGGGGGCGGGTAGTTCGGGATTCGGAAGTGTTTAGAGCAGTATAGGAACACTCAGTTCCTTAAGGTTAGCCTTTTAGCCAAATTTGACTTCGGTCAACATTTTCAGTAAACGACCTTGGAATCGAGTTCCGACAGTCCCAGTAGCTTCGTATGATGATTTCAGACTTGGGCGTATGTTCGGAATGGGTTTCGATGACCCGTAGCGTTTCGGCGCCCAATATAGAAAAGAGAAATTCCTTAAGTTTGAAATTTGGTTTGGAACGTGTTTTTGTGTTATCGAGGTCCGAATGGAATTCCGAGACTGGGAATAGTTCCGTTATGTCATTTATGACTTTCCTGCATAATTTGGTGTCATTCAAAGTAGTATAGGTCGATCCGGCGCATTATTATCAAAATCAAGAACATGAAGTTCTTAAGTTATGATTTTAGAGGTTTTGGGATGTGATTTCGAGTTTTAGCATTGCTTTGAGTGTTTCGAAGGCTCGAGCGAGTCCGCATTATGATTTGGAACTTGTTGGTATATTTGGATGGATTCTCGGGTTGGCCCAGGTGCCTCTCGGACACCAAACAGGGTTGAAAACCAACTGGTGCACCTGATCTGGTGTGACCGCAGGTGCGGTTGCCCAATCGGAAGTGTGGGACTGCTCCTGCAGTCCCAGGGATCGCACGTGCGGCCCCAGGTGAGGCCTCCCTTTGTCGCTGGTGCGGAAGCCCTTCCGCAAGAGTGGAGCCGCAGGTACGGTCTCCACTCCGCATGTGCGAGATTCCCCCCCCCCTCCCGTCGCATTTCCGCAGGTGCGATCCTCGAGCCGCAGGTGCGAAAACACTGTAGACAATGTGTTCTTTTGAAAACTCAGGATTTCTTTCATTTTCTTCATTTCTCACCTCCATTGAAGACTTGAGAGCTTGGGAAGAGCCCTCCACGACCTAACTATTGATAAGGTAAGTGAATTATACCATAAAGTAAGATTAATAATCAGCGAAATTAAGAATTGGGGGTAGTAACCTAGAACCTTCAAAAATTTAGGGAATTACTCGTATTGGCCGTGAAATCATGTAACAAATCATATATTAACGATCCTTAGTATATGGGTGAGCGTTTCCTTCGAGAATTTTCGGAATCCGAGCGTGCGGGCCTTGGGGAGGATTTTTGTATTTCTTCAAGAATGGTGAATTGACTAAATTCGTAGGAGAATTTCATGTTTTGAATATATTTTGATATATTTATGTATCGATTGATTAGTTTCGAGTCCTCGAGAGGCGAGTTTGGAGTTTCGGGCGCGTTCTTGGTCTGGGGAGTAGATTCGACACGAGGTGAGTCTCCTTTCTAACCTTGTAAGAGGGAATTGTCCCCATTGGTGGTCTAAATGCTATGTGTCGTTGTTTGTGGGGGGATACGTACGCCCTGAGTGACGAGTGTCCGTGCGTAGCGACTATTATTGTATGTCAGGTAGTTTTAGGACCTACGAGCATGCTTTATATGCCTTACATGTTTTCCTAAATGTGATTTAAGTTGTTTATTATTCTTGAATTTAGCATGAAGATATTAGGAAGCCATGGTTTGAATTTCAGCACTTAAGTCCATGTTTTCGAGTATATTCTTTGTTAAATGCCTGATATTTCTGATAATTCTGTGTATATATATATATATGATCACCCGTGTCACATGTATGATTCGTGCGCGTGGTAGCCTTATCATTATGTAAACCGCGTCGCATGATCGATTCGCGAGCGGGGGATATAGATGCATCTATGGTTCGAGCCGTTCGACCCTCGGCAATGCACATTTATTTATGCTACGCTTCGGTTGTACATTTCGGCAGACTGTGTGCTTATTATATTGACTGGGAACTTGTTGATATTATCTGAACTGATTCATTGAAAGGAGATAATTAGTACTTTATATGTTAGTAATATCTGATGTGGAGAGATTATTGTGAATTTATATTTGATATTTCATGCCTTGAGATTATTACAATTGTTATACCTGCCTACCCTTTTATTAGTTTATGTTATGTAGTTGTTGGCCCTAGTAAGTACCACGTCTACCTCTCATCACTACTTCTTCGAGATTAGACGGGATACTCACTGGGTACATATATGTTTATGTACTCATGCTACACTTCTGTACTTAATTGTACAGGTTCTGAGGCAGGTGTGTCTGGTTATCACACCGAAGCTCGTTATTAAGGGTGTATATATTCCAGGACCGACTTCACGGTGAGCTGCTTCTCCTGACGATCCTCGACAGTACCATGGAGTTTTCTTTTGCTTATTTACCGTCTACTTCTTTCAGACAGAGGGACTGTATATTACATCTTTTGTATATTTTGTTAGTATGCCCGTAGGACTTGTGACACTAGTTCCTGGCACACACGAAGTGGTTATTTTGGAGTACGGACTGTATATATATATATATATACA
>ML273237.1:0-27440 GCA_005239495.1 Nicotiana undulata
GCCACGGGGCGCGTCCAAGGGGTCATGGGGCATGAATGGAAAGCCGCCCATGACATTCTCCCCAACCTGAGTTGGCGACGTCCTCGACACCTTACTTCCCAAATAATCTTCAATCAGGCTCTTGTAGGCTTTGAGGTTTGTTCCCCTCTCCCAAGTGTTCTCCTCTGCATCACACCCTTGCCATTTTACCAAGAACTCTTGGTGATCCTTCCNTTTGGCTCCGTGAAGGATCCTCCGTGTCTTCCTGAAAAGGTTTCAATAGACTGTCATGGAAGACGAGATGGATTTTCCACCAAGCTGGGTAATCCACCCGGTATGCAACTTTCCCAATGCGTCTTTCAATGGACAAAGGTCCAATATATTTTTGCAGCAGGCGAGGGTCATGGACCCCTGCAAATAAGTACCGCTTTGGGATTTTGACCATCACTTTGTCTCCTACTTGATATTCAACAAAGCGACGATTCTGATCAGCATGCCTCTTCATTCGCTCTTGGGCTTTCACTAGATAGCTCCGCACTATCTCCATATTCCGCTTCCATTATGTTGAGAAGCTAGTAACACGAGGAGATTTTCCCATGTTTGGTGCATTCACGGTGTGTGGGAGTAGCGGTTGTTGCCCGGTAACAATTTCAAAAGCGCTTTTGTTTGTACTGGAGCTCTTTTGTGAATCGAAACACAGTTGGGCAACATCCAAAAGCTTCACCAAATTCTTCTGCGATTCGGTAACAAAATGGCGGAGATATTCCTCCAACATACCATTGAACTGCTCCGTCTGGCCATCGGATTGTGGATGAAAACGTGAGCTGTGACTCAATTTTGACTCGAGGCACTTAAATAGTTGGGTCCAAAAGTTGTTAGTGAAGCGTGAATCGCGATCACTAACAATGTCTTTGGGNAGTCGGACTTGTTCTTCTGGCATACTAGACAAGTCCTCACATACTATATGACATCGTCGACCATTTGGGGCCAATAATATGGACGGCGAAGCAGAGCCATGGTGCGTTCTTCGCCGGGATGGCCGGCCCACAGAGTGTCAAGACATTCTGCCAAGAGAGTTCTTCTCAGATCTCCTCCCTTTGGAACATAAAGTCGGTTCCCTTTTACCTTCAGGAAACCATCCTCCATATAGAACTGGCGAGTCTTGCCCTGTCCTACTAGATCAACCAATACTGTGCAGCGGGATCCTTGATGAGTAGATCCTGTATCTGGTCTTTAATGGTGGTGTCTACTTCGCTCCCCCTTAGGGTGGCGAGTAGGCACACCGATGCTAGGTACGCTCTGTGACTGAGTGCATCAGCCACATGATTAGACTTCCCACTTCGGTACTCCAAGTTGAAGTTAAATTCCGCTAGGAGTTCCTGCCATCGGGCCTGTCGGCCATTCAACTTCGACTGGGTCATGAAATGACTAACAGCCGTGTTGTCTGTCTTGAACACCTCAATGCTATCAAACCAAAATATAGAACAGGGGATAGGGTGAGAGAGAGAGAGTAATAAGGAACTCCCTAAGGTGCCTCAGACTGCATAGGAGAAGGGTCAACAGGGGCAGGTGAAGAAGGTGATGTGCCAGTGGTGATAGGAGGATCCTGTGCCTATGTCAAAGTATGGCCCTCGGGCTCCTCTAGCTGAATCTCCATGTCCTCCGTCTGGGGAGTGGTACCTCTACGAACTGGAGCCGGTTGAAGATCTGCCTCATCCACAGCAGGGTTAGTGGGTCCAGACTCTCCTAGCAATAGATCAAGGGGGATGTCCCCCGCAACAACAACCTTGGCCATCTCTTTCACCAAAGCTTCCTGAGTTTCATACATCTTCTTCTGCACCTTGTTTGAAGCATCTTGGGCCTTCTTCATTTTCTTCACATATTTTCCCAAATAATCAATCTCCTTTTGTTGCTTCTCCATTTCCTCCAAAATTTCCTTCTGGTTGTCCAACACACTCCTCAATGTGTCCTCCAGAGACGTAGGCAATGCAATGGTCACCGGAGCTGACTGAGCTACAACTGTAGATGAAAGATCAGAAAGTCTAGATGAAGCTACCTCCAACTAGTTGGTGATACCAACTAGAGTTTGGGACACCTTTATAGTTGTCTAAGGATAGGTGGATGATGATGGCACTGAGACTAGTATGGGTGCAGCAGGGTCTGATGGAGGATCAATGACAACATCAGCAGTGGGTTCCTCAGAAGGAACAGAGCCTTCAACAGCAGTGGAAGGCTCCGTGGCTGCAGAGGTAGAGGCTTTCCCTTTTTTGCTTGGGGTTGTCTGGCCCCTTCAAATGATACCATAAGAAAGCTGACCGAGGCTGCATAAATGTATCAGAATCCCTCCCCTCAATCTCATTGTCTCGGAAGTACCTGGTCAGGAAATAGGGGAAAAGATAAGAGGACTCATTCCTCTTCACGACCCGCTCTATCACTCTATACATGATGTTCCCGATGTTAATTGGGATGTTGTCCATAATAGCCCCTACTATCACCGCCCTAGAAAGAGGTATATCACTATCATGTAGAATGGGGTCTATTCTGCTGCATACAAATGTGGTTCATCCTCGGGCCTCAAAACACAATGTACTCCTCTTGATGGGGGTGCCTGCAACCAACCAATCTGGTGTAGTCCCTGGAGTAACAATGGCTGAAGCCAACCACGGGCGATCAAAATCCTTCTGATTAACCTTCTCCAAATACTGAGTCTCATCAACCCTCCCGAAGCCCGCATAGTCATTGAAAGCACTTCCATTGTATAGGATTTTTAGGTTGCGAACTTTTGTGAGGTAAGTGCCCTTTTGGTGAATGACACATTGGTGTAGAACTCCTTCACTACAAACTCATTTGCATCAACCACCCGGGTATTGAAAAAGTCCCACCCCTCTCTTTCTAAGAACTGCTTTTGACATTGGGATTTAGGGGTAAGAGGTCCTTGATGATAAAGGGCCGTTCCGGGATGAGATATCTCCGAGGCCACATTTATCTGAACTGATGGTAGAACAATTTAGAAACAAACCGGTCCTCCCATGCTGCGGGGTTTCTGGTCCTTTGCAAACCAGCAACCTGAGCTAAGGTGTCTCCACCCCTCCCATCGTCAGGTCCCTCGTCTGAACTTTCGAGGTTGATGCAAGGAGGGACTGGTGAATGAGCTGCTGATTGGGTTGGTGCAGCTGTGCCTTCAGGCGGGGTGGCTGAATGACTGGAGAAATCTTCAGAAGACTCCGAGCTAGTGGGCTCCTTGATGAGTCTCCTAGGCTTTGATAGTGTAGCTGCTAGAGCTGCCCCACTCTGACCCTACGAAGCTTCCTGGGAGGGAAAGTATTCACTAGATTCCGACTTAGAGGGGCTTGTGCTTTTTCTCTTTTGTGATTTTCCAACTGCTTTTGTCGGGACCGATGGGTTTTGTTGCTTGCCCTTGCCTCGACCCCTTGAAGGGTCACCCCTCCCGATTGCTTTTCTGGTCAACCTCTAGATCACACCATACTCTGCAACATGTAACACACATTGTCAATACATTGTATCGAAGCACCAGATAGAATTGCATAAGCATTGAATGAAACAGTGTAATCAGGACCAAACCGATGTCAGCGGAAAAGAAAAGTTACAGTGGAAGTCAGGGGAATCAGAATACCCTCTCTGAATCTATGAACTGGGGACCGCAGATTTTTAGTCCGATGCAACATTTGGCCACCGCTGACCGCGAAAATCTGGCCGCTGCAACAGAGTTTGAATTTTTCTGAGAGTAAACTTTCTGAATCTCACAACCACTGGCCGCACTTTTTCGACCGCTGCAGCGTTACACAGTACCGCTGTTAGCAGATTTCTAGAACGTTGCAGTGGAAACTTCAGATTGACAACATCATAGATTGGACCTCCGCTGTCAGCGAAATTTTGAAACACTGCAGCGGAGGTCGAGCGCACAACGCAATTAGGGAAGGGTTCATCAAACTTTGAAATTTGTTTCATGAAAATGTACGTGTGAATCACCCTTTTTCCCTCACAGAACCCAGAAAGAATTACCCCACATAGTAGAACACACTACCAATTCAATTGGTAACATTAGGGTTGTATTAACTCTATACAAAAACAAATAAAAGGAAAATGAAATTAAATAACCTAAACTAAGAACGATTAATCAACTAACAAAAATTAAACATGGAACATACTAGTAGATGAAGGATGAAATTAAAATCTCAAAGGAGCAGTGAATGAGTGAGAGCACAGTAAGTATTAGGGTTTGGTAGAAAATAGGTGAAAAAAGTAAAAAGTAGAGGGTCCCTTAGTATATATACTAGAGCACTAGGACCCACGACCAACCTACCTAGCGCGACAGCGGAAAAATACCGCTGACCGCGCTTTTGGTTCTTCAAACATGCTGGATTTTCACCTTTACCGCTGCAGCGGAATTCCATCGCCCAGCGAATTGCACTCCGCGACAGCGAAATAGTGAATGTTGCAGCGGAGTGGAGATTCAGATATACTGTTTTGGGGGTCATTTGGACCGTTGTCAGCGGAATTTTAGACAGCTGCAACGCCGTGTTACCGCTGATAGCGGACTTTTAGACCGCTGCAGCGGAATTGTAATACTCTGGCCAGATTCCAATTTTTCACCTGTACTACATCCACTAAGTCATGCATCAACTTCACAACTGGCTAGTTCAAAAAAATCTATCCTACCAAAAACAAAGAAAATAAAAGTTTGGGTTTCCTTCCAGGAAATGCCTGATTTAACGTCGCGACACGACGCAAGTTTCCATGTTCAGATGAATTTCTGCAACTCCACCACATGTCTATCATCAAATTTACCCAGATAATGTTTGACCCGGTGACCATTCACACGAAAAATAATCAAGAGTACCAAAGGGTGTAACCAACACCACTTCAAATGGGCCACTCCACTTGGACTTGAGTTTTCCCGGGAAGAGACGAAGTCTAGAATTGAAAAGAAGCACATGGTCTCCCACTTTGAACTCCCAGTATTTGGCATACTTGTCATGGAGGTACTTTATTTTCTCTTTGTACAAGGAAGAGCTAGCATATGCATGGAGTCTAAACTTATCTAGCTCATTGAGGTGCTCAACTCTAAGGTTTGCAGTTGTGTCCCAATCCAAGTTCAATTTCTTTAATTCCCATAGTGCCTTGTGCTCCAATTCCACTAGAAGATGACATGAATCGCCATACACCAACCGGTAAGGATACATACCGGTGGGTGTTTTGAAAGCAGTCTGGTAAGCCCAAAGAGCATCATCAAGCTTCCGAGACCAATCAGTCCGATTAGCATTCACTGCTTGGCCAAAATGTTCTTGATTTTGCGATTAGACACTTCAACTTGGCCACTTGCTTGAGGATGGTACGTAGTATACACTTTATGATTGACTTCATACTTGGCTAACAATGAATCAAAGGCCCTATTGCAAAAGATAGATCCCCCGTCACTGATTATGGCACGGGTTATCCCAAATCTTGTGAAAATATTCTTCTTTAGAAAACCAACAACACTACGAGCCTCATTGTTGTGCAAAGAGATGGCTTCAACCCATTTCGAAACATAGTCCACCGCCAAAAGTATGTAGGTGTTTCCACATGAACTAACAAAGGGCCCTATAAAATCAATTCCCCAAACATCGAAGATATCCACGTCAAGGATTGTAGTGAGAGGCATTTCATCTTTTTTTGGATATGCCATCCATTCTTTGGCATTCATCACACCGCTTTACCAACTCACTCGCATCTTTGTACAAAGTAGGCCAAAAGAAACCACAACTTAAGACTTTTGAAGCGGTCCTTGCCCCTCCATGATGGCCACCGTAAGGTGAGGAGTGACATGACTTAAGAATTGACACTTGTTCCTCTTCGTGTACACAACGCCGAATGACACCATCATTGCATATCTATAATAAGTACAGTTCATCCAAATAATAATCCATGCTATCCCATATAAGCTTCTTCCTTTTGTTAGAAGAGAGCTTAAACGGGACAACACCGGTGACAATGTAGTTGGCGATGTCCGCGGACCATGGCATGTCTTGCATAGACACAGAGAGGATTTGTTCATCCAGGAAGATATCATCAATCTCAAGCCCATCACTTGGTCTCCTTTGCTTCTCCAAACGGGAAAGATGGTCGGCAACTTGGTTCTCACTCCCCTTTCTATCAATGATTTCCAAATCAAACTCTTGAAGCAATAACACCTACTGCATAAGTCTAGCCTTGGAATCCTTCTTCACTATAAGATACTAGAGCACCACATGGTCGGAGTGAACTATGACCTTGGCACCCATAAGATAAGGACAAAATTTCTCCATTGTAAAGACTATAGCCAACAACTCATTTTCGGTGACGGAGTAGTTTATTTGGGCGGAATTCATTGTCTTGCTTGCATAGTAAATGGGGTGAAAGATTTTGTTCACCCTCTGGCCCAAAACCGCCCCCACTGCCACATCACTAGAATCACACATTAGCTCAAAAGGAGAGCTCCAATCCGGCACGGTGATAATTGGTGTGGTGGTTAGCTTTTGCTTCAACAACTCAAATGCACTAATACAATTTTCATCAAAGTGGAACTTGGCATCTTTTTCCAACAATTTTTTAAGAGGGTTCACTACCTTCGAGAAGTCCTTGATGAAGCACCGGTAGAACCCCGCATGCCCAAGAAAGCTACGAACTCCCTTCACCGAAGTAGGAGGAGGCAATTTGGAAATGACCTTGATCTTGGCCTTATCTACTTCAATTCCATTTCTTGAGATTTTGTGGCCCATAACTATCCCCTCTTCAACCATAAAGTGACATTTTTCCCAATTGAGCACTAGGTTGGTTTCTTCACAACGAGCAAGGACTTTATCAAGGTTGTTCAAGCATTTATCAAAGGAGTCCCCAACCATGCTGAAATCATCCATGAATACCTCTAGAAAGTCTTCTACCATATCAGTGAAAATTTCCATCATGCACTGCTGAAATGTGGCAGGTGCATTGCACAATCCAAAAGGCATCCTGGAAAAAGCAAATGGCCCATAGGGACAAGTGAAGGTTGTATTTTCTTGGTCTTATGGAGCTATCAAGATTTGATTGTAACCTGAATACCCATCTAAGAAGCAATAGAAATCTCTCCCCGCAAGTCTGTCAAGCATTTGGCCAAAGAAAGGTAAGGGTAAGCGATCCTTACGGGTCACTTTGTTCAATTTGCGGTAATCCATACATACCCTCCAACCAGTGATTGTCCTTGTTGGAATAAGTTCATTTTTGTTATTTTGTACCACGGTCATTCCACCCTTTTTTGGAACACATTGGACCGGAGAAGTCCAAGCACTATCAGAGATTAGGTAGATTACCCCAGCATCGACCCACTTGATTATTTCTTTCTTCACAACCTCTTGCATTGCTTCATTTAGTCTCTGTTGGTGTTCTACGGAAGGCTTTGCTCCATCCTCAAGAATGATCTTGTGCGTGCAAAATGTGGGGCTTATCCCCCAATATCAGCAAGTGTCCAACCTATGGCCTTATTCCTCCTTTTTAGCACTTTGAGAGTAGAGTCTACCTGCAATTTGGTTAGGCAAGATGAAAGTATAACATGTAAAGTATAAGAAGGACCAAGAAATTCATACCTGAGATGTGGTGGAAGTGGCTTCAACTCCATTGTAGGTGGATCTTCAATTGAAGGCTTTGTCAGAGGAGTTTTCCGATTCTCCAAATCCAAAGATAACTTTTGAGGACCATATGAATAAGAACCTATGCCTTGTAGGGCATTGGTACTCTCGATTAAGCCATCCACCACAATATCATCGTGGTTCAATAAAGTTTTTTCCACGGGGTCTTCAACATTTATCATTGAGCTTGTTTCATCAAGAATGTCCTCGGTGACAAGGTCCATGAAAGAACACACCTCTATGCTATTTGGTTGCTTCATTGACATGCAAACGTGGAACACGACCTTTTCATCACCCACCCGGAAGGTAAGCTCACCGGCATTCACATCAATTAAGGCCTTACCCGTTTCAAGGAAGGGCCTTCCGAAGATGAAAGGAACTTCATAATCCACCTCACAATCCAAGATAACGAAATCCACGGGCAAGATGAACTTGTCTACCCGCACTAACACATCATCAATGACTCTAGAGGCCGCTTCATAGATCGCTCCATTTGAAGACGCATGGCAGTAGACCTAGGTTGACCAATCCCCAAGGTTTTGAAGACCGAATATGGCATCAAATTTATGCTAGCTCTGAGGTCGCACAATGCCTTCACAAAATCCGCACTACAAATTGTACAAGGAATGGTGAATGCCCTGGGGTCTTCAAGCTTGGGTGCCATTGAGTGCAGTATTGAACTCACTTGGTGATTCATCTTTATAGTTTCGCACTCCATTGACATTTTTTTATGACCAAGTCCTTAATGAACTTGGCATACCCGGGCATTTGCCCTAAAACTTCAACCAAAGGAACATTGATGGATAAGCTCTTCATTATGTCGATGAATTTCTTGAATTGGTTATCATTCTTTTGCTTTGCCAATCTTTGAGGATAGGGAGGAGGAGGCCTAGGAAATGACGCCTTTGCTTTTGATACTACCGGCTCAGGAATGTCAATTACATGTTCCTTAGACGGGTTCACGTCACTTTGAGTTTCCTCCTCATGGTCATGAATATCAATCCTCACTTCACTTGTCGTCGGCTCTTCCACCACATGCTCAACCTCAATCGGAACCACATAATTTGGCAAGTCATCACCATCACCAACAACTCTCTTTTGCTTTGAAGAACTAGCTTCACCACCTCGTCCACTTCTCGTGGTCATCGCCATGGCGTAACCAGTATTGTTGTTGTTATTACCACCCTTGGGGTTCGCCACCGTATCACTAGGTAGTGCTCCCTTTGGGTGTGTGTTCAAGTCTTGTGAGATTTGTCCCATTTGAACTTCGAGATTTCGAATGGAAGTGTTATGGGAGGCAAGTTGAGCATCCGGATCCGCATTGCGGTCCATCATTTGTTTAAACATTTGCTCAATTCTACCCATGTCATTACTTGAGGAACCTTGGCCTTGTGATTGATAGGGTGGTGGATTGTTGGGTTGTTGATACATCAGGGGCCTTTGAAAGCCCGACCCTCGATTACTGTTTCCATCCCAATTGTTGTTCCCACTCCAATTATTGTTGTTTTTGCCTCCCCACTGATGGTTGTTGTTCCCCCAATTGCTTGAGTTGTTATTATTGTTCTAATTGCCTTGTCTTTGATTGTTCCAATTTCGGTTGTTGCTTTGATTGTTTATTTTCCCTTGAAAATTGTTGGCATACATCACATCTTCATCTTGATCATCATAATAATCCTCTTGACTATACCCACTCGATCCTTGGTCACATTGAACATTGTTGTTTTGCATTGGATTTCCCCGAGGTCTTCGCTTGTTCACCAAAATATTTACCCCCTCCATAGCATACACTTTCTTAGGCCCTTGTAGTTGTTGAAACTACGCCTTAGCAAGTTGATTCATGGTGGAAGTAAGCTCGGCAATTGCTTGCCCATGTTCTTGAAGCTCTTTGTGAAGGCCATTAACACCTGGATCACCCTGAGGCACATTAGCTCTGCTTTGCCATGTTGGCGAAGTGTCAGCCATTTCATCTAAGACCTCACATGCCTCATTGTAGGGTAACTTCATGAAGTTTCCCCCAACCAATTGATTGACCACACACTAACTGGTGGTATTTATGCCTCGGTAGAATTCTGCTGCATCATGGCCTCATTCATGTCATTGTTTGGACACTCCTTTACCATGGTCCTATAGTGCTCCCAAATATCATGAAGAGGCTCATTTGGCTCTTGCTTGAAAGCTCTAAGCGCTTCCATGTGACTAGGGGAGAAGAATTTTGCAATGAACTTGTCTGCTAGCTCATCCCATGTGGATATGGAATGGTTGGGAAGTCGCTCCAGCCAGTCTAATTCTTTCCCTCGGAGAGAGAAGGGAAATAGACTAAGACTTAATGCATCCTCTAAGACGTTTGTTTGCTTTCTCCCCTAGCAGGTATCAACAAACCCCTTTAAATGCTTGTAAGAATTCTGGTGTGGAGCTCCTGTGAAGTACCCACGCCGTTCCAAGAGTGTCAACATCACATTTGTGATTTGGACCCTGCCCGAATTCTAGGCGGGACAATAGCACTCGCGTACACCCGAGAGGCTGCTCTGGGAGGTGGAGACGGGGGAGGGTCTGGAAAATCCCCATTAAGATTGTCCTTTCAGCCCCGTCTTGGGGGTGGTACTTGATTTAGATCATCTTCTCCATTGTCAAACACCTCCTCCCCCAGAATAATATTACCCAAAGGATCCGCCATTAGTACCTGAATTGATTCATTACACACGTTAACAAAAGAAGGAAGGAAAAACACACTACACCACTATTCACGTAGATAGTCAACACCGTAAAATCTCCCCGGCAACGGCGTCAAAAGGTGACCAGCTCCCGCCTATACCACTAAAGAGTAGTAAGTACGGGGGTCAATGTAGCTTTTACCTGAAGGGTCGGGATCGATTTCCACAGGGAGCTATATATGTTGGAGTCGAGTGTCTAAGTGATCTAGTAGCGTGTTGTGTTCTTAATTGCACTTCTCATAAAAAAGGTTTGCAATTATACTATGGTTTTAGCCTAATTGAAAGTACGAACTAGCTAACTAAAATCTTTTTGAAGGTTTTCTCAATTGATAAAAGGGACTAGAGCTGTGATTTCCACCTAGGTGAGAAATTAATAGGTCTAAAATCTAGAATGAGATTGTTAAAAGGTGATTTATGGTATAACCTCATGCTAAGGTACTCACCCACTACCTCTCGATAATATGGGTGAATTTACCCAAAATTGGCTTTTTCAAGCACAATTGGGTGTTTCCATGAACCACACGAATTGGCTCAAATCGGGTGTAGCTATCTCTAGCATCCACCCTTTTACTGGGGCTATCAACCTCTTGAGCTCACCCCAATATTTTTTTAGATTAACTACCTAGACTTGGGCCATCTTTCTCAAGAGTGACCCTAGTCATAAAGGCTTGACATAGTGTTTGCAGCCACTAAATCTGAGATTTATGCATAAATTAAGCTAAATACCAAGCACCCATACACATAATCACTCTAAAATTGAAAACCCATTAAGTACCCACACTAGGGTGTAAAGACCCGTAGAATCCTTAACCAAAAAACGACGCCCGATTAGATCCCTATGTCGTTATATCTGTAGAAATTCTTCGTTAGAGGATAAATTTTGTAAAAGGATGCAGATCTGCGGTCCACTATGCGATCGCAAACCTGCTTTACGGACCGCATGATGGCCGCAGAGTAGCGCAGGAAACTGCCCAAATTTGATCGCATAACTGTGGTGAATTATGCGACCGCATAACTGTTATGCGGTGCATTATGCGACCGCATAACTGTTATGCGATGCATTATGCGATCGCATAACTGTTATGTGGACCGCATAGTGACCGCATAACCAGGCAGTTGGGTCGCCCAGTTGAGGCCAGTTATGCGGTAGTTTTGCGGACCGCATAACCGAAATGCAATCGCATTTCGGACCGCAAACCTGCATCGGGGCACCCATTTACTAATTTTAAAAACCCGACCCCCAAACTTATATAACACCCATCCCCCATCGTTTTAGCCGTTTCCTGATAATTTAGAGTTAGAAGAGGGTGGGTTCTAGAGAGAGAAAGTCCCAACTCCCTCCAATTGATCCTCCATCACCACTCAAGCTTGGAACTAATCAATAAGGACACCAATTTCTTCCCTCTAAGAGGCAAGCTTCTACCACACCAACCTTAACTTCTAGATTTTAGTTAAAATGGACCATGGATAGGTTAGTTCATGGGAATGGGGATGGAAACCGTACTTGTATGTAATCAAGTAATCCTAAACTAGTAAAGAGAAATAGGTTAAGAGTAATATTTCACTAAAAAGGGGACCATGCAATCTTAATGAGAACCTAATGTTTGGTACAATGCTCAAGTAAGCTCAAGCCATGATCATTACTCCTAATTATGGGTTCAATTGTGCTACATTGTGAATTATATTGAAGGTGCTAATAGGGGCCGGTGGATTTTGGTAGAAATTAAGGAAAAACCCCAAATCGAGGTATGTATGGCTAACTCTAATCTACATGGAATAAAATCATTGGTGCCAAAATGTACGGTATGAATTCCCTTGTTTGATTCTCTAAAGAGTAAATGGGTCCTGTGTGTTAAGTTGCGAAACTCTTGCTTTCATGTCATTCTATGTTACTACCATGTCATCATTCTATTTGAATGTATGAAATGTGATCACTATGCTCCTTCTTTTACTATGTGTACGACTCCTCTTATGTGATGGTTTTGGTCGAGGTGAAGGATGAATATATGATATCGTTGGAGAAAGGAAGGTAACCTAAAAAGTTAAATGGGCCCAAGTGCCAAGAACTGTTAACTAAAGGATGAGAAGAAATGTGAAACTACGGATTAGAATGATATGAGATGTGAACTAAAAGATTTAAAAATGATATGGTTATATCCTAGAGCGAGATGTCTTAGCCGATCGGGCTGAGATCGGACTCCATGATGTACACATGGTGGTAATTATGAAAGTATGATATTGATGATGTCTCATTATTCCAAGTGGGATGGCTTAGCCGATTGGGAGGAGATCGGAATCCGTGTGATAATGACACAGTGGTAATAATGGAAGTATGATAATGGTGATGTCCCACTGGTTCAAATGAGATGGCTTAGCCGTTCGGGCAGAGATCGGACTTCGTGTAATAACAACATGGTAGTATATTGATGTCTCACTTAGGATGGCTTAGCCGGTCGGGCAGAGACTGGACTCCGTGTGACAACGACACTGTGGTATATTAAAAATAATAGCACTTGGCTTTAAAAGATTTTAACCAAAAGATGGCAAAACGGGATAAGAAAACATGGTGACTCATATTTGTGTTTCCCCCTATTCATGTTAATTGTTATACGAGGTCTCTAATTGTGTTGCTACATGTTTGATGTTTATTCTATCTAGAGTAGAGTTTGTTCATACATACTAGTACTCTTCAATGGTACTAACGTCCCTTTTGCTGGGGGCGCTACATCGTCTTATGGATGTAGGTGGCTCTGTAGCTGGTAGCGCCGAGCGTCGATAATGGTGCCCTCTCCTCCTCCCCACAGCAGTTCTGGTAAGCCCCATTTCCTCCTGGTACCATGTGTAAATCTATGTTTCTCTCTTTGTATATGTTTTTCTATTTCAAGGTATAGTCGGGGCCTTGTCGCCGGCAGGATTATGTCCATCTTCCTAATTTCTAGAGGCTCTGTAGACACTTATGTGGGTCGTGTATGTTTTGGGTAGTTGTTGGGTTAACACGTAACTGTAATCTCATCTTTGATTCTTCAACTTTGCGCTCAGTGGAATATTGAAACGCTGCAGCGATGGCTGCAGCGCGGCAGCGGAATAATACCGCTGACCGCAGAATCATGAAATCCCAAGTTTTCCAACTCTCTGAAGTTCCTTAAATGCTCCCAGCGGATAATTGAGCGCTGCAGCGGTAGATGGACCATTGCAGCGGAGAAGTGGAGCGGACAGCGCTTTGAAAGGCCTTGAAACACAACTCTCTGAAGTTTGCAGCATGGCAGTGAAGAGAAATCCGCTGCAGCGATGGGACAAACGCTGCAGCGGAAATATGAGCACTGCAGCGGTTTAGCTGGGTCCTGGAATTTTGCAAGTTCTGCTTCTTTTTGGGTCTTTTGGATCAATATTTACAGATCCACTCAGTTCCTACAATTCAAATCACTTGCATCAAAATGTGGGGTTAGTTAAGCCAATTGTTGCCTAAAAGATCTAAGAAAATGGGGGCAAATAGTAGTATAAATCATTAGTTATCATTGGGTCTTGTGTATTGAGGGCGACTTTCCATAGGACTAAGTCCCCAACTCCGAAATGGCGAAGGTTTTCCCTTTTGTTGTAATACCTCTCGATCCTTTGCTTTTGTGAGGCCATTCGAACTAGTGCAGCTTCACATTTTTCATCTAGTAGTTAGAGGCTAGTGTTCATGGCCTCGTGGTTCGAATCCTCGGTGGTATGATGAAACCTAACGCTAGGTTCCCCGACCTCGGCCAGAATCAACGCGTCGGACCCGTACACCAAAGAAAATGGGGTTTCCCCCGTTCTTGACTTCGACATCGTTCGATATGCCCATAGTACTTCGAGAAATATTTCTTTACATTTCCCCTTTGCATCATCCAATCGTTTCTTCAAGTTTTGAATGATGGTTTTGTTTGTGGACTCGGCCTAGCCATTTGCGCTTGGGTAATAGGGCGTTGATAGAATCCTTTTGATTTAATGGTCCTTGAGGAACTTTGTCACTTTGCCACTGATGAATTGCTTCCCATTGTCGCATATTATTTTGGCGGGTATCCCGAACCGGCATACGATGTGGTCCCATATGAAGTCGATGACCTCTTTTTCTCTTATTTGTTTGAAGGCGTGCGCTTCTACCCATTTTGAAAAGTATTCAGTCATAAACAAAATAAATTTTACTTTACTTGGAGCCGTTGGTAGGGGGACGACGATGTCCATCTCCCATTTCATAAATGGCCATGGGGATAGGACCAAAAGGAGTTGTTCACTGGGCTAATGGACCATCAGTGCGAACCTTTGGCCTTTATCACACCTTTGAACGAACTCCTTAGTATCTTTTTCCATGCTATCCCAATAATACCTTGCTCTGATCACCTTTCGAACAAAATAATAAGCCCCGGAGTGATTCCCACAAATGCCTTCGTGGATTTCTCGTAGTACATAAACGGTGTCCCCCGGTCCCAAACACAATGCCAGTGGCCCATCAAAGGTTCTTCTATATAATGTTCCATTTTCATCAAGCGAGAATCGAACTACTTTGGCTCGTAAGGCCCTCGACTCTTTTGGGTCCGAAGGGTGCTTCCCGTTCTTATAGTATTCGACCTACTTATTCCTCGAATCCTACGTAAAACTCGTAGAATTTATTTCCGCATGGCCTTCTTCGACCACCAACCTTGACAATTGGACAACAGTCCCCGGGACAATATCATCTTCTTCAACGACGAACCCAAATTTGCAAGTGCATCGGCCTTGCTATTTTGTTCTCGAGCATGGTCCAGTGTCCATTCCTTGAAGCGATGCAATGTCACTTGAAATTTGTCTAAGTACCTTTGCATTCTATCTTCTCGAACCTCAAAGTTCCCGTTTACTTGGTTTACCACCAAAAGAGAGTCACACTTGGCCTCAATGACCTCTGCTCCCAGGCCCTTGGCTAGTTCGAGATCTACAATCATGGCCTCATACTCGGCCTCATTGTTAGTCAGTTTAGAGGTTTTGATATATTGTCTAATGATACTACCCGTAGGCGGTTTTAAAACTATACCGATCCCGTACCCTTTCAAATTCGAGGCACCGTCTGTGAAGAGGGTCAATACCCCCGATGATGTACCCATTTTTAGCAAGTGTTCTTTTTCTACTTTGGGCACGAGGGGAGATGTAAAATCGGCCGTGAAGTCTGCCAAAATTTGAGACTTGATAACCGTGCGGGGTTGATATTCGATATCATACCCTCCAAGTTCGATGGCCCATTTGGCCAAGCGGCCCGATAATTCGGGCTTATGCAAGTTATTTCGAAGTGGGTATGTAATCAATACACATATAGGATGACATTGAAAATAGGGTTTTAATTTCCTAGACGCACTTATTAATGCAAGAGCTAACCTTTACAAATGCGGGTACCTGGTTTCAGCATCTCCTAGTGTCTGACTTACATAACAAATAGTAAATTGCGTACCTTTTTCTTCTCGAACCAACACGCCACTTGCCGCTACCTCGGACACGGCTAAATACAAGTAGATCTTTTCATCCTTTTTCGGAGTATGGAGAAAGGGTGGGCTCAAAAGATACCGTTTTAATTCTTATAAGGCTTGTTGACACTCCGTAGTCCATGCGAAGTCATTCTTCTTTTTGAGTAGGGAAAAGAAATGATGACTCCGATCTGATGACATCGAGATAAATCGGCCTAGGGCAGCTATCCGTCCAGTTAACCGTTGTACGACTTTCACATTGTTTACGATGGTGATTTCCTCGATGGTATCTCGATCCCTTTGTTTGACACCATGAACCCTAAGAACTTGCCCGAACCAACTCCAAAAGCGCATTTCTCGGGGTTGAGTTTCATGTTGTACTTTCTTAGGATATCGAACATTTCCTGCAAATGAATGAAATGGTCTTGTGCGCGCCGGGACTTAAATATCATGTCATCAATATAAACTTCCATAGACCTGCCTATTTGATGTTCGAACATTTTATTAACTAAGCATTGGTATGCAGCCCCTGCATTTTTTAGCCCGAAGGGCAATACATTATATCAATATGTACCAAACTTCATGATAAACAAAGTCTTTTCCTGGTCTTCCGGGTTCATTCGAATTTGATTGTACTCGGAGTATGCATCGAGAAAAGTAATGATCTCGTGGCCGGCCGTGGCATCGATCAATCGATCGATGTTGGGCAATGGGAAAGAGGTCTTAGGGCATGCCTTTTTCAAATCTTTGTAGTCTATACACATTCTAAGTTTTCCCTTTCTAAGGACTACTACTACATTATCTAGCCACTCAGAATATTAACTTCCCTAATGGACCCTATCTTAAGAAGTTTTGGTTACCTCGTCTTTGATAAATGCGTGCTTTACCTCGGACTAAGGTCTCGTCTTTTGCTTCATCGATTTAAAAATGGGATCGACACTTAGTCGATGTGTGGTTATCTCCGATGGGATCCCTGTCATATCTAAGTGGGACCAAGCAAAGCAATCAATGTTATCTATAAGGAATTGAATGAGTTTTTTCCTAAGTTCGGGGGTAATCCCTGTTCCCAGGTATACCTTTTGTTCTGGCAGATCCTCAATCGATACCACTTGCTCGAGTTCCTCGACCATTGACTTCGTCATGTCGGACTCCTCGGGTCGAGGAGTTAGTAAATCTTCTTCTTCGTCCTCGGCCACCTGTTCTTCGATCACATGTTCATTGGGCTCATCCGAGGATATAGGTTGTGATTGCTATTTGGCTACGTGTTTGTCCTTGAGGTTCGACTTTTCCGATGTGGATGGTGTCGATATTGGTGTCACGTCATGGAATGCAAGCATCTCCTTAGCTGCGTACTGCTACCCATATACCGTTTTCACGTTATCTTCTTTAGGGAACTTCATCATTTGATGAGGGGTTGATGGCACTACCCTCATGCTATGGATCCACGACTTTCCAAGCAAAGCACTATACCTTATGTCACCTTCGATGACATGAAACTTTGTGTCTTGTATGGTTTCGTCCACGTTTACTAGGAAGATGATTTCCTCCATTCGTTGTTTCACTTGCCATGTTGAAGCCCTTAAAGACTCGGGATGCTGGTATGATTTGGTCGAGCAACCCGAGCAGCTCCACGACCCTCGATCTGATTATATTTGCTGAGCTATATGGATCTACAAGAACAAATTTAACTTGAACTTTATTTAAAAGAATAGATATTACCAGTGCGTCGTTGTGAGGCTGAGATAGGCCCTCAATGTCTTCTTCACTAAATGTGAGGGTGTTCTCGGGCATGTAGTCCTGAGTCCGCTTCTCCCTCGTGATTGATACTTTGGTGCGTTTATGGGTCCCTGTGGGACGTCGACTCCGCTGATGATCATGTGAATGACATGTTGGGGCTCCTCTGGTTCGTTCTTCCTGTTGGCGTCTCTTTATCTGAAGTTGCTCTTGGCCCTGTCATTGAGAAATTCTCGAAGATGCCCCTCATTGAACAGTCAGGATACCTCCTCCCTCAATTGCCTGCAATCCTCGGTCACATGCCCATGTGTGCCGTGATATTTGCACATCAAGTTGAGATACCTCTGAGAAGGATCTGTTTGTATGGGTTTAGGCTATCTGGTATCTTTGATTTTCCTAATGGACGAGACGATACCCGAGGCATCGCTGCTAAAGTTATATTCTGATAGTCGGGGTGCCTCTGCTAGTTCTGAGTGCCTTTTGAACCCGGTCTTACTCATGAGCCCCCTAGAATTCGACCTCGATCTGTTCTTCGATCATTACGAGGTATGTTACGCCTCAAATTGTTCCTTCGATCTTCGATGTAAGGCTGATATCTTTCCTTGTTCGACCTTGGCTCCCGGTCTGTGTCTCTCGGCCTCTTTGCGATCAATCTGCTTGACCGAGCCCAAGGGGTCTCCCAACTAGTCATCTTCGACCCTAATATTTGATTGGTATGTATTATGCCCAAGTCACGACGGGATACTCGATCAAGTTCTGCTTCAACTACCGTGAAGCTATCGAACTCCGTTCATTTATCCCCTGAGTGAAAGCTTGTACATCCCAGTCATCGGAGACTGATGGTAACTCCATTCGTTCCAACTGGAACCGGGATACAAATTCCCTCAAAATCTCGTTCTCCCTTTGCTTGATTTTGAATACGTCTGACTTTCTTGTTGCAACCTTTATGGAACCAGCATGTGCCTTTACAAACGAATCTGCCAATATGGAAAACGAATCGATAGAGTTCAGGGCCAGGTTATGATACCAAATCATAGCCTCTTTTGACAGAGTTTCCCCAAACTTTTTTAGCAAAACACAATCGATCTCATCGTCCTCCAAATCATTCCCTTTTATACCATAAGTATATGCGGTGATGTGTTCATTGGGATCGGTAGTCCCGTTATATTTGGGTATGTCCAGCATGTGAAACTTCTTTGGAATTGGTTTCGGGGCCACACTCAGGGTGAAAGGTTTGTGTACAAACGTTTTTGAATCCAGTCCTTTCAAAACCGGAGGTGTTCCCGGTATTTGGTCGACCCTCGAGTTGTACGTTTCCCCCTTCTTATCGTTGTCCTCGATCCTTTTTTTGCATGACTCGATCCTCTTTGTGAGTTCTTCGAGAATTTTCACGACGGTAGGGTCAGCTACCAACCCATTTTTGCTCGACCTCTCCGGGGTTGGTTCCTCACGATGGGTAGTTTCTGGTCCTGCAACGCTCAGAGTCTTTTGCTGACTTTGCAACTGAGCGATAGCAACCTGTTGTGCTTGCAACATTTCAAAAATCACTTGTAGACAGACTTCTCTTTCTCCTCGAGCCTGTGTCCTTTGGGTATCGAGATGGTCCTCTCCGCATACACTTCCCTCAACATCAGTTCCCAAGTCGACGTTCAAAGCAATGTGTGAACCAACGTCGACTAGGTTAGAAAGTGGTACTACCCCAAGGTTAAGAAGTGGCACACCGGTCCTTGAAGTTGTTGCATTATTTTCTCCATGGAATCCAAGGCCGTCGTTACCATGCACTGGTGCGTTTGCTGAGTTTGACATATTTTAGCCTGAAATCAAAGAATCTTTGACAAGAAAAAGTGTGCAGAATAATGTGGGTTATCAAAAATTTAGCACTGAAACATACACTATTATATTTATCCCCACGATGGGCGCCAAAATGTTTACCTAAAAAAATTCAAGTAACAATTAAAATTGATTTGTTGTTTTAAAGATACGTGATATAGTTCAATACTAATTAATATCAAGTAATATAGAGTTTAGATGAGTAGGAATGATGAACCAAACCAATGTTGCTAGAGCAGTAGGGACCTCGAGCTCGATGACCTCGAGGTGGGTTAGAGATGTTAAAGCAAGAACAATAAAGTAAGAGCTAGAAAGCTGAAGAACAATTCTGGAGCGCAGTAAACGAGAAACGTAAGGTAGTATATTCTTTTGGAAGTGATAAGATGATTCTTAAAAATGATTGGGGTCCCATTTATATAGGAGGGGAAACCCCAAAAAAGGTGTATTTCTTTTACCAGCAATGAATCCTATTAGTACAACTGTATAACCACCTAGTACAGATTCATACGAATCTATCCCGAAATTTACGCATTGACATTTGTGCCCCTAAGAAATTCCCGCTCTTTCTTGATTGTGTCCAAAATGGTACTGTATCGAGATAGACCATGCTGGGCCTCCGATTTGCTCCTCTGAGGCGTGCATTTTTCTGCCGGACCATATCCGTTACTCGAGTTGCCCGAACTTGAGATCGGGGTACAATTAAGACCTTGAAATCGGGCTCTCCGATTTAGACCATATACCTATAGTCCCTGCGTTTATTAAAATGAAAAGATGAGAAACGATTTGATTCTCGAACCTTTGATTCCCCAATCATGATGTCATACTCGTGAGGTCAGCGGTTGGTGTGACTGAAAGGTCGTGCAAGGGTCACGTCTGCCCAGTTTTCGTAAAGTCAATAATTAGAAACGGCTAGTGGCCAACTGTTTAGCTTCCCCAACACGCACAAGTGGCCTCTATAAATATTTCAACTCATTTCTTTGCAAACTTTACTCTCCTCAGCATACTTAAACCTGCTTTCTTCTCATTCTCTCTGCGTTTATCCATCTCTTGTGCCCATTTTACCATCAGCTTTCTCCTTTTCTTCTGAATTCACAACAACAATGGAATAAACCTCCAAGACAGTTCCACAAAAAGAGAAGCCTCCTTCGTCTTCACGCCCATCTAAGTGTAAAACGGCAGCACCTCCTCATATTGAGGAGTGCACCCCCGGGCCTTGTGATACGTCTTCTAATTTTAAAATCAACAGACCTGCTTCGGTCTCGGGGCGGTGTGAGCCCATGTCTCGGTATATTAGCCTAATATCCTCTAAAAATCACGTCCTCCTCCTCAAATTAGGTTTAGGTTGGCTTTTATATGAGTTGGGGCGTCTTGGGGTCGAAATAACCGAGTCCTAGTCAAAACTAGCCAATTTCCCGTTTTGACCGTCTTGGGAAGCGTGGGGCGCTGCCCCTGGCGCTCAAATAATTCAGCTATTGTAAACTGTGCCACAATGAGCGCCTCACGCTGGTTGTGGCCCTCAAATTTATGTTTTTGCCTTTTTGTCCCGATTTTTATCCAATTCGCGCCATTTCGTCCCAAATTGCATCCGAATGATTCCTACACATAGAAATACCATAATTTAGCACAAATCATCATATTAAACATATCAAATCGTTGACACATGAGCAAAATGTGAGGCGATATATATCAAAACATGCATACATTAAGCCGATTATCAACACCCCACGCTTAGACTCTTGCTCGTCCTCGAGCAATGGAATTATATTAACACCCCCAAAACGTACTTACCACTATGAAAGAGGACTTCACAATTAACTCAATCAAGCACCCTACCTTTTGACTATGATCGATATCGGCAATTAAGCATGAACCCACAAATTTCACATTCTTCCCGTTTTTAAATAGCCCAAGTATACTCAATGTTATTAAACCAACTCAATCAACTCAATAAACCTCTTCACAACTACCTTACCTCAAGAGATAACTTTGTTTACCTTGAAAATTGTTTAACAATTATATTTGATTTGTGGTTCTAAAAATATGTGATTTATTCCAATACTAGTTAATAATCAAGAAATAATAAGTGTAAGTAAATAAAATGTGATAGCCAAACCACTCTTGTTAGATAATTTGGCGGCCTCGAGTGTCACGACCCAAAATCCCACCTTCGGGCCATGACTGCGTCTAACGTTGAACCCGCTAGACAAGCCAACGTTTGAACTAAATAAAACTCATTAACAACTAAAACGGATAAGATAACTAAGGCATCGATGGTCAACAATATGAAGGTTAACAAATTACCAAAAATAATATAACAACTTCAAAATAAAACCCATATAAAAATCCCGGAACTGGTGTCACATACTCACGAACTGTATAACAGATTACTAAAACAAAGGTCTAAAAATAAGTAAATATGACTGTCTTTGAACTATAAGTAAGACAGAGCTGAAAGTGAAGGGTAGAAGGTGACGCCAAGGCCCACGGATGTCTGCGGGTTTACCTCGATGTATCATGTATGAACTGATGGAATACTCCGACCGTCAGTGACCACCGGGTCCGGCTGCGTAGTCTGCACAACATAAAGAAGAGCAGGTGTAGCATCAGTACAACCGACCCCATGTATTGAGTAAGTGCCAAGCCTAACCTCGGCGAAGTAGTGACGAGGCTAGGACCGACAACAATATATATGTACCTATGCAATTCTATATAATAACAGGAAAATATCAACAAAAATAAGCAAGTAAGACAGATACGGGGAGAACATGCTGTAGGTAAAAGGGGAAACAAAATACTAGCACGGTAGGACAGGGTAATAACTGAAATATAAAAAAAAAATAAAACCAGGAATTTAACGTCTCAGAACAGATAATGAACAGCAAAAGGTACGGCATGTCCCCTCGTGCATAACCTCACAATCACTCGGCACAGAATGTCCCCTCGTGCATAACCTCACAATCACTCGGCACAGAATGCCCCCTCGTGCATATATAGTAACACTCTGCACGGAATGTCCCCTCGTGCAATAAATAATCAATGATCAACACAGCATGTCCCCTCGTGTGAAAAATAATAAACAATCGGCACAGCAAGTCCCCTCGTGCGATAAATAATAAACGATCAACACGACATGTCCCCTCGTGTGATAAATAATAAACGATCAACACGGCATGTCCCCTCGAGTGATAAACAATAAACAATCAGCACGACATGTCCCCTCGTGCGATAAATAATATAAAAGCAACAATATAATGTGAAAATCAACAATAAGAAGTCTCAAGTGTATGGAAATACTCAATAAAATTCTATCGTCCCGGCAAGGGACTCAGCTATAACCAACCTCGCATCAGAAATACAGTTTCAATAGTAAAAGCCTAACCTGAAACAAATAACATAATAACTCCCCATGTCATGAAACAACATCAAGGTATCACTTCTAAATCACCAATTACTCATAGTACGGAGAATATTAAGAACACGGTATGATTCATCACAATTGAGTCACGGGCATGCTTGACCGCAACATATAGACACTCGTCACCCCGCCTAACGTTGGACATGAATTACACATAGCAAATAAGACTCTATACCTTATCCCTCAAGCTAAGGTTTGGCCAAACACTTACCTTGGCTCCAAACTGCAAGTCAAGTCTCTAATACCGCCTTCCCTCTCGAATCCAACTCCGAATCGATAATATCTAGACATAATGGATTTATTAACATCAATAAATACTCAATAAACCAATTCCGAAGCCTAATCATACATTTTCTACTATTCTTCCAAAAAAATACTAAAATTCGACCCCGGGCTCGCTTGGTCAAAACACGAGGCTTGGACCAAAACCCGATCACCCATACCCTCACGAGTTAGAATATATAATTTGTTTTAATATTCGACCCCAAATTGAGGTTGAATCACCCAAAATTCCCCAAAAACCTAACCCTACCTAAATTCCCTAATTTCTACCTTGTTTTCATGAGTTTAGGCCTAGGTTCTAGTGATTAGGGAAGGAAAATGGAAGAAATTGGTGTTAGGAACACTTACCCAAATGGTTATGGAGGAGAAAATGGCTTGGAGGTCTTCAATGGGGCTTGGGGAAGAAGAAGGAAGTGAAAATTATGAAAATACTGTATGGTATTCTGTTTCTGGGGTATTTTAATAACTGGGAAAAAATACCCTTCGCGTTCGCGGGCCCCTGGCCGCGTTCGCGAAGGGTTGACTAACCTGACCTACGCGTTCGCGAGCATAGGGCTGCGTTCGCGAAGAACAAACTACCCAACCCCCCAGACCCCAGCCTAACACTACGCGTTCGCACCCCTGGGGACGCGTTCGCGTAGAAGCACTGTCCAGTGCTCCGCGTTCGCGTCTCCCTCTACGCGTTCGCGTAGAGTAAAATCTCAGGCCGTAATAATTACCCTTCGCGTTCGCAAGCCCTTGGCCGCGTTCGCGAAGGGTATTACACCAGACACCAGCAAATCATCAAAAACACCAGATTTTTCCACTTTGCACACTCCGATAGCTACCTGAAACTTGCCCGGACCCTCGGGACCCAAAACCAAAAACAGACACAACTCCCATATCATCATACAGACTTATTCAAGTAATTAAACCACCAAAACAACATCAAAACAATGAATTAAACTCCAAAATCTATAGAATTTTCTCAATATTCATAAACTTCTAAATTTCCCATTTTTGATCCGAAACACGTCATTTCAAGTCCGTTTTACACCAAATTTCACAGATAAGACTAATAACATATAATAAACCTGTTTCGGGCTCCGGAACCATAATACGGGCCTGGTAACACGGTTTTCACATAATTATTCATTTTCAAATTCCTTTATTATTTTTCAGAAAACAATTTTCTTTAAAAATTCATTTCTCGGGCTTGGGACCTCGGAATTCGATTCCGGGCATATGCCCAAGTCCCATATTTTCCTACGGACCCTCCGAGACCATCACATCACGGGTCCAGGTCTGTTTACCAAAAATGTTGACCATAGTCAACTTTATTCATTTAATTATCATAAAATTCCATTTTTTATCAAATTTCAACATAAAGACTTCCCGGCTACACGCCCGGGGTACGCACACATATCGAGGTGAGATTAACGGAGGCTTTCGGGGCCTCAGAACACAGATTTAGATAGAATTACTTAGGATGACCTTTTGGATCATCACAATCTCCACCTCTAAAACAAACGTTCGTCCTCGAACGGACATAGAAAAGTACCTGAGTCTGAGAAAAGATGGGGATAACGACTCCCCATATCGGACTCGGACTCCCAAGTAGCTGCCTCGACAGGCTCACCTCTCCACTGAACACGGACCGAAGGATAACTCTTCGACCTCAACTGACAAACCTGCCTATCTAATATAGCTACTGGTTCCTCCTCATAAGTCAGATCCATGTCCAACTGGACACCGCTTAAGTCCAGAACATGAGATGGATCTGCAATATACCTCCGGAGCATGGATACATGAAACACTGGATGCACTGCTGATAAATGCGGTGGCAAGGCAAGTCTGTAGGCCACCTCTCCTACCTTATCCAAAATCTCAAATGGATCAATATACCTAGGGCTCAAAGGAATACCTGGTCTCCTACCATGAAAGCTAAATCTCAAACTCTACGATCTGCATAACTCTTTTTCCTGGACTGAGCTGTATGAAGCCTATCTTGAATAATCTTCACCTTATCCAAGGAATCCTGGACTAACTCAAAACCCAATAGCCTAGCCTCTCCGGTCTCAAACCATCCGACTGGACCCCGACATCGCCTACCATACAATGCCTCATACGGAGCCATCTGAATGCTCGACTGGTAACTGTTGTTGTAGGAAAACTCTTCTAAAGGCAATAACTGATCCCATGAACCACCAAAATCAATAACGCAAGCCCGCAACATATCCTCCAAAATCTGAATAGTACGCTCGGATTGTCCGTCCGTCTGAGGATGAAATGTTGTGCTCAACTCAACCCGCGTGCCCAACTCTCGCTGAAATACTCTCCAGAAATGGGAGGTAAATTGAGTACCTCGGTCTGATATGATAGATAAGGGCACACCGTGAAATCTGACAATCTCTCGCATATAGATCTGAGCTAACTTCTCTGCCGAAGATGAAACCGCCACAGGAATGAAATGTGCTGACTTGTCCAGCCAATCTACAACAACCCATATTGCATCAACCATCCTCGGAGTTCGTGGGATTCCAACTACAAAATCCATCGTGATACGCTCCCACTTCCACTCGGAAATCTGAATCTGCTGCATCAAACCACCGGGTCTCTGGTGCTCATACTTAACCTGCTGACAATTCAAGCACCGAGAAACATAAGCCACAATATACTTCTTCATTCTACGCCACCAGTAATGTTGTCGCAAGTCCTGGTACATCTTCGCGGCGCCCGGATGAATGGAATACCGGGAACTATGGGCCTCCTGCAATATTAACTCACGAATGCCATCAACATCAGGAACACATATACGACCTTGCAATCTAAATACTCCCTCAGAATCAATCGTGACCTGCTTGGCACGTCCATGCCGAACCGCATCTCTAAGAGCACACAAATGACGATCATCATACTGCGTGGCACGAATACGATCATACAATGATGAACGAGCGACGATATGGGCCAAAACACTTCCACCCTCATAAACCTCCAACCTAACAAATCTATTGGCTAACGCTTGAACATCCAAAGCCAAAGGTCGCTCTCTAACTGATAGATAAGCCAAACTACCCATGCTGACTGACTTCCGGCTCAAAGCATCGGTCACCACATTGGCCTTTCCTGGATGATAGAGAATAATAATATCATAATCCTTCAGCAACTCTAGCCACCTCCTCTGCCTCATATTCAACTTCTTTTGCTTAAACAAGTATTGCAAACTCTTGTGATTAGTGAATACCTCACACGGTACCCCATACAAATAGTGCCTCCAAATCTTCAAGGCATGAACAATAGCTGCAAGTTCCAAATCATTGACTGGATAGTTCTTCTCATGAATCTTCAACTGATTTGAAGCATAGGCTATAACCGTCCCATCCTGCATCAACACTGCACCAAGCCCAACTCGCGAAGCATCACAATACACGGTATAAGAACATGAACCTGTGGGCAACACTGGTGCTGTGGTCAATGCTGTCTTGAGCTTATGAAAGCTCGCTTCACACTCCTCAGACCATCTGAACTGAACACTCTTCTGCGTCAACTTGGTCATAGGGGCTGCTATAGATGAAAACCCCTCCATGAACCGGCGATAATAGCCTGCGAGGCCCAAGAAGCTCCGAATCTCTGTGGCTAAAGTGGGCCTAGGCCAATCTCTAACTGCTGAAACTTTCTTCGGGTCCACATGAATACACTCTGCCGATACCACGTGGCCCAAGAATGCTACAGAACTCAGCCAGAACTCACACTTAGAAAACTTGGCATAAAACTGCCGATCCCTCAGAGTCTGGAGGACGACTCTAAGGTGCTGCTCATGCTCCTCTCGGTTGCGAGAGTATATCAAAATATCATCAATGAAAACAATAATGAACGAGTCCAAATAAGGCATGAATACCCGATTCATCAACTCCATAAAAGCAGCGGGGGCATTAGTCAACCCAAACGACATGACCAAAAACTCATAATGCCCATAAGGAGTGCGAAAAGCCATCTTGGGCACATCAGACGCCCTGATCCGCAGTTGATGATAACCAGATCTCAAGTCTATCTTAGAGAACAGCGTAACACCATGAAGCTGATCAAATAAGTCATCAATCCTCGGCAAAGGATACTTGTTCTTGATAGTAACCTTATTCAACTGCCGGTAGTCAATACACATCCTCATTGAGCCGTCTTTCTTCTTCACGAACAACACTGGAGCACCCCAAGGAGAAACACTAGGCCTAATGAAGCCTTTATCCAACAAATCCTACAACTGCTCCTTCAATTCCTTCAACTCTGGAGGGGCCATACGATACGACGGAGTAGAAATGGGATGAGTGCCCGGAGCTACCTCAATACAAAAATCAATATCCCTATCGGGTGGCATACCCGGCAGGTCAGCAGGGAATACCTCTGGAAATTC
>ML273238.1:0-50081 GCA_005239495.1 Nicotiana undulata
GTATGGAATTCCCCTATTTAAGTGATTATTTCAACTTAAATTGCAAAATCCCAAAATACACCCGTGGGCCCACATGCTCGGATTTCGGAAATCCTTTAGGAAAATGATCACCCATAACCTAAGGATCAATATTATATAGTTTTTGCATGATTTCATAACATATTCCTTGGTAAATTCTCATTTTTATCAAAACCCTAGGTTTTACTCTAATCCCGTGATTTCTACTAATTTAATGTGTTGATCTACCTAAGGATTCAAGTATTTAACCCATTTTATGGTAGGAATTACTTACCTTACAATTTCTAGGTCGAATCTCTTCTTTGCAAGCTCTCAAAATCGTCCAAAGTGAAGAAAATGGCTCAAAAAGAGACTAAGTCTCGATTTTAAAGTTACTGCCCAACTGCCCCCTTCTATACGAACGCGGCTGGGGCAGTGCGTTCGCGAAGACTAAGGCCCAGGCCCCTCTGAGGGACCTTCTATGCGTACGTGTATGGGGTCATGCGAATGCGGAGGCTAGCTGGGCTAGACCTACGCGAACGCGGTGGAGAGGGGTGTGAACGCAGAGAGCAAAGCTTAGCCGGCCCACTGACTTACCCTATGCGAACGCAAAGCCTGTGAGAACGCATAGGGTATTTTTCCACCCCTGTCAACTCCTTCTATGCGAACGCGTGAGTACACTCGCGAACGCATAGAAGGAAACCAGACCAAGAAAATCTGGTGTTTAGCATTCAGCTCCGAGGGGTCCGAAACTCACCTGAGCCCCCTGGGTCCCCGTCCAAAGGCACTGACAAGTCTGTATTCATGATACGGACTCGCTCAAATTCTTGGAACATGAAAAACAACAACGAAACTTAGAATCCGACCCCAAAACCAAATTGAATCAAACTTTGAACTTCAAGTTCTAGAATTCGCATTCAACACGCCGAACCTACCTATACTACTCGGAATGGCACCAAATTTTGCGAGCAAGTCATAAATGACATAATGGAACTATTCCCGACCTCGGAATTCCGTTTGGACCTCGATAGCACAAAAACACGTTCCAAACCTCAATTTGAACTTAAGAAAATTCCTATTGCACTATTTGGCGTCGAAACGCTCCCGGGACATCCAAAAATCATTCCGAACACACGCCCAAGTCCGAAATCATCATACGAACCTACCGGAACCTTCGAATCACAATTTTGAGGTCGTTTATTAAAAATGTTCACCGAAGTCAAACTTGGCCTTTAAGGCCAACCTTAAGGAACTAAGTGTTCCTATACCACTCCAAACTCCTCCAAACCTCGAACCACGTGTCCCCACAAGTTATAAATCAGTAAAAGCAACTACGGGAAGTCTCATTTAGGGGCATGGGGTCCTAAAATACTAAATGACCGGTCGGGTCGTTACAGCAACCATGCCTTCAGATGCCTTGTGGAGACTGGACATGTTTATCAAGATTTTTCCTGTTCACTTCAGTGGTTCTACTTGAGAGGACCCTCAAGAATATCTGCATAGTTGTCATGAGTTATTGCGTAATATATGCATTTTGGAGACCAATGGGGTCGATTTTGCTGCTTTTCAGATGACTGGTTCCGCCAAGAATGGTGGAGGGATCATCTGTTGACTAGACCAGTTGGGTCGTTTGCCTTGACTTGGGATCAGTTTTCTCATCTCTTTATGGAGAAGTTTTTTCCTGTTACTACTCGAGAGGATAAGCGTCGTCATTTTGAGCGACTAAAGTAGGGCAGCATGACTGTGACCTAGTATGAGACTCGTTTCGTGGATTTGGCTAGACATGTTATTCTCTTGTTTCCCACAGAGAGAGAGGGTTAGACGGTTTATTAAGGGCCTTGCTCAGCCCATCAGGTTGCAGATGGCCAAGGAGACAGGGACCGAGATTTCTTTTCATGATGCAGTTAATGTGTCTAGGAGGGTTGAGTCGGCTCTCTGGATAGGAGGTCAGGGGTCTGACAAGAGGCCTTGCCATTCCGGTGGTTTCAGTGGTGCCTCATCTAGAGGCTAGACTTCATTTTGCAAATTCCATTCTTCCAGGCCATTTCATTCAGCACTACAAGCTTCACATGGTACTTCGGGTGGTCGTGGTTCTTATCTGCCTCCTTTTGCTCAGCCAGTCTACAGTGCTCCTTTAGCTCCTATTAGAGCACCTCCTCTCCAGAGTTTTCATCGTTTTCAGCTGGTTCGTCCGAGTCAGTTTACTTATCAGGAAGGATGTTTTGAGTGTGGTGAACATGGGCATGTTCGGAGGACTTGTCTGAAATATGCAGGTAATCTGTTTCAGCACCAAGGTTTTCTTGCTATAGTCTCGGCACCAGCTCCAGTACCACCTGCCCAGCCAGCAAGGGGTAGGGGTCAGGAAGTTAGAGGTAGACGCCAGAATGTTAGAGAGGGAGTTCATGTAGCTAGGGGTGAAGGCCATCCCGCTAAGGGTGGAGGCCATCCCGCTAGAGATGGAGGTCCTCCCAGAGATGTGGTTCAGGGTGGCGGGGCCCAACCCCGACTATATGCATTTCCAGTCAGGCCTGAGGCGTAGTCCTCCGAGTTGTTATTACAGGTATCATCTCAGTTTGTGATAAAGTTGCTTCGGTTTTGTTTGATCCGGTGTCTACTTATTCTTATGTTTCATCCTATTTTGCCTCGTATTTGAATGTTCCCCGTGATTCCTTGAGTGTTCCTATTTATGTGTCTACACCGGTGGGGGACGCTATTGTGGTAGATCGTGTTATCGTTCATGCGTAGTAGTCATTGAAGGTCTTGAAACTAGTGTGGATCTTCTACTTCTAGACATGGTCGATTTTGATGTTATATTAGGCATGGATTGGTTGTCGCCCTATTATGCCATCTTGGACTGTCATGCCAAGACAGTTACCTTAGCTTTGTCGGGGTTGCCTTGATTAGAATGGAAAGGGACTCCTGGTCATTCTCCCAGCCGAGTGATTTCATATTCCAAGGCTCGTCGCATGGTGGAGAAAGGGTGTTTGGATTATTTGGCTCATATTCGTGACTCTGATGCCGAGGTTTCTCTATAGAGCCAGTTCCTATTATTCGTGAGTTTCTCGAGGTGTTTCCTGCAGACCTGTCAGGGATGCCACCCGATAGGGATATTGATTTTGTAATGATGTGGCTCCGGGCACTCATCCCATTTCCATTCCTCCATATCGGATGGCCCCACCAAAATTGAAGGAGTTAAAAGAACAGTTGCAAGATTTGCTAGATAAGGGTTTTATCAGACCTAGTGTCTCGCCTTGGGGTGCACCAGTTTTGTTTGTAAAGAAGAAATATGGGTCGATGAGGATGTGTATAGATTACCGGCAACTAAATAAAGTTACTATCAATAATAAGTATTTGTTGCCGAGAATTGATGACTTATTTGATCAGCTTCAGGGTGCTGGGGTATTTTTGAAAATTGATTTGAGGTCGGGCTATCATCAGCTGAAGATTAGGGCGTCCGATGTTCCTAAGGCAGCCTTTCGGACGAGGTATGGGCACTATGAATTTTTGGTTATGTCTTTTGGGCTGACTAATGCTCCAGCAGCCTTTATGGATTTGATGAATCGGGTTTTCAATCCCCATATGGACTCTTTCGTGATCGTGTGCATTGATGATATTCTAATATACTCTCGTAGTCGGGAAGAGCATGAGCAACACCTCTGTATAGCCCTCCCGACTTTGAAAGATAATCAGTTGTATGCCTCGTTTCCAAAATGCGAGTTCTGGTTAGATTCAGTAGCCTTCTTGGGTCATATCGTATCAGCTGAGGGTATTCAGATTGATCCTAATAAGAATGAGGCAGTCAAGAACAGCTACGGAGATCAAGAGTTTCTTGGGTTTGACGGGTTACTACCGTCGTTTTGTGGAGGGGTTCTCATCCGTAGCAGCCCCAATGACTAAATTGACTCAGAAAGGCTCCCCACTTAAATGGTCAGATGAGTGCAAGGAGAACTTTCATAAGCTCAAGACAACCTTGAATTCAGCACCGGTATTGGTGTTATCATCAGATTTGGGTTCTTTCACGGTGTATTATGATGCTTCCCGAGTTGGACTTGGAACAGTATTGGTGCAGGATTGCAGGGTGATTGCATATACGTCTCGGCAGCTGAAAGTCCATGAGAAAAATTATCATGTTCATGACTTAGAGTTGGCAGCCATTGTTCATGCATTAAAAATTTGGAGGCACTATCTTTATGGCGTGTCGTGTGAGGTTTTCACTGACCATCGTAGTCTCCAGCACTTATTCAAGAAAAAAGATCTAAATTTGAGGCAGCGGATATGGTTAGAGTTACTAAAGGATTATGATGTCACTATATTGTATCACCCAGGGAAGGCCAATGTGGTGGCCGATGCATTGAGTAGAAAGGCGGTGAGTATGGGTAGCCTTGCGTATATTCCAGTCGGTGAGAGAATGTTAGCTTCAGATATTCAGACCCTGGCTAATCAGTTCGTGAGGTTGGATATTTCGCCCAGCAGTGTTCTAGCTTGTATAGTCGCTCGGTCTTCTCTAATTGAGCGTACCCGAGAGCGGCAGGATGATGACTCACATTTGATGGCTCTTAGGGACACAGTTCGGTGCGGTGGTGACAAGCAGGTTACAGTTGAAGATGATGGTGTTTTGAATGCAGGGTCGTATATGTGTACCTAATGTTGATGGCCTTCGTGAGTTGATCCTTGAGGAGGCTCACAACTCTAAGTATTCGATTCACCCAGGTGCAACCAAAATGTACCAAGATTTGAGGCAGCATTATTGGTGGAGAAGGATGAAAAAGGACATCGTTGCATATGTGGCCCGTTGCTTAAATTGTCAGCAGGTAAAATATGAGAATCAGAGACCCGGTGGTTTGCTTCAACAGATAGAGATTCCCGAGTGGAAGTGGGAGCGTATCACTATGGACTTCGTTGTTGGACTCCTATGGACTCAGAGGAAATTTGATGCAGTTTGGGTTATTGTGGATAGGCTGACTAAATCAGCATATTTCATTCTTGTGGTGAGTACTTATACTTCAGAGCGGTTGGCTGAGTCATATATTCGGGAGATTGTTCGCCTTCATGGTGTGCCCGTGTCTATCATTTCTGATCAGAGTACACAGTTTATTTCGCATTTTTGGAGGGCAGTTCAGCGTGAGTTGGGTACCCGAGTGGAGTTGAGCACAACATTTCACCCTCAGACTGACGGGCAGCCCGAGCATACCATTCATATATTGGAGGATATGCTTTGCGCTTGTGTTATTGACTTTCGAGGTTCTTGGGATCAGTTCTTGCCGTTAGCGGAGTTTGCTTATAATAATAGCTATCAGTCGAGCATTCAAATGGCTCCTTATAAGGCATTATATGGTAGACGGTGCAGATCGCCAGTTGGATGGTTTGAGCCGGGAGAGGCTCGGTTGCTGGGTACATACTTAGTTCAGGAGGCCTTATATAAGGTCAAGATTATTCAGGAGAGACTTCGCGTAATGCAGTCTAGGAAAAAAAGTTATGCCGATCGTAAGGTTCGTGATGTGTCATTCATGGTTGGAGAGAGAGTATTGCTTCGTGTGTCTCCCATGAAGGGTGTTATGAGGTTTGGAAAGAAGGGTAAGTTGAGCCCTAGGTATATCGGGCTATTTGAGATTCTTGATAGAGTGGGGGAGGTAGCTTATAGACTTGCGTTGCCTCCAGGGGTATCCTCAGTTCATCCGGTATTCCACGTGTCTATGCTACAAAAATATCATGGTGACCCATCCCACATGGTAGATTTCATCTATGTCCAATTGGACAAGTACTTGACTTATGAGGAGAAGTCGGTAACCATTTTAGACCGGCAGGTTCGTCAGTTGAGGTCTAAGAGTTTTCCTTCATTTTGAGTGCAGTGGAAATGACATCCCATTGAGGCAGCTACTTGGGATTCCGAGTCGGACATGCAGAGTAGATATCCACATTTGTTCGCCAATACAGGTAATTTTCTATATCAGTTCGAGGACAAATGTATGTTTTAGATGTGGAGATTGTGATGACCCAAGGGGTCATTTATTTAATTTAGACTCCGTTCTAGGCTTATTAGACATATAAAAATTAATTTTGAATACCTAAATTTACGTGCACAGTCCGGGTGTGAAACCAAAAAGCTTTTATGTGAAAATGTGAGAAATAGTAATTTCTAGAGCTAAAATTTGATTATAGTTGACTTTGGTCAATATTTTGAGCAAATGGACCCGGATCTGTGTTTCGACAATCCCGGGAGGTCCGCAATAAAATATGGGACTTGGGAGTATTCCCGAAAATAAATTCTGAGGTCCCAAGCCTTAGAAATTAAATTTTGAAAGAAATTGTTTTGCTGAAATTAATAAAATAAAGAAAAGAATTAATGTTTGAAACCATTGGTATCGGGCCTGTATTTTGGTTCCGGGGCCCGGTACGTATTTGTTATAGTATTTAAATGTTGACTTTGAAATTTGGTGAAAAACGGAGTTTATTTGATGTGATTTGGACGTCCGGTTGAGAAATAATGAACTTTTAAGTGTTCTTGAGAAAAATGATGAGTTTTGAGGTTTAATTCATAGTTTTATATGTTATTTTCATGATTCGATCGCACAAACAAGTCCATATGATGTTTTTAGACTTGCGTGCATGTGTTGTTTAGAGCCCCGTGGGCTCGGATGAGTTTCGGATAGGCCACGGGATGTTTAAACTTAAGAAAAGTTGTTGGTTTTTCTATTTTCTGGTGCCCAGGTATTTAACCATTCGCGTTCGCATTGCCATTGTTGCGAACGCATAGAGTAAAGCACTCTGGCCCCTTTTTGTTCAGTGCGAACGCGGGACCCTTCACGTGAACGCGGTGGGCTGGGGGGAAGACCCTACGCGAACGCGGTTGGGCCCTCGCGAATGCATAAGGTAATTGGGCCTGGGGAAGGGGGCTTCTGTTTCAGCTACGTGAACGTGTCTTGTGGGTCGCGAACGTGAAGGCCCAGGATCCTTCAGCTACGCAAACGCAGCCCTTTGGTCGCGAACGCGAAGGCCAACAGGCCTGAACCTATGCGAACGCGGGCAGGCCCACGCAAACGCGATGAAGGCCTGCCCAGCTATAAACAATATAAAAATGGACAGAACCCTTTTTCATCAAAAAAATTGAACTACACAGCACTAAGGACGATTTTCTTCATCAAAGTTCATCCCCAAGTTGTTGGTAATCAATTCTAAACTTTACTCTTTCAAATACTCAATGTTTTTCATCACTTTTAAATCAAAAACTAAGAATTTTCATGGTAAAAATTGAGGGTTTGGGTAGAATTATGGAATTTTGTAAAAATCGAATCTTTACCTCCAATTGAGGTCGGATTTCAAAACTAATTGTATATTCGGGTTCGTGGGTGAATGGGTAAACATAATTTGGTCTGAACCCCGAGTTTGGGCCAAGCGGACCCGAGGTCGGGTTTTTATTTTTTTTATTATAGAAAACTTAGGAAAATTTATAATTTTCAGTAAAGTTAGTTCATTTAGCATTAATTAATGATATTAAGTTAATTATGGTTAGATTCGGGTGTATTGGAGGTGAATTCAAAAGAAAAAGCTATAATTGAGCAGTGAGTGGCTTGCGAATTTGAGGTAAGTGCTTGGTTTAACCTTGACTTGAGGAAATAGGAATTCCCAACTTAATTGTTATGTGAAAATGCATGTGTATGGTGTATAGGTGAGGTGACGAGTATCTATTCACCACCAAATGATCTACTTACATGATCCCTTCCCCGTTTCCAATTTAATTGCTTCGTATTTTTAATCGTTTCATGTTTATTGTTGTTTCTATAATTACTTGGCTTGTTATATTGTTGTAAGTATTGTTGCAATCATTTTGGGAAAGTATTAGTTATTTTTCTTGGTTTCATTGTGGTACATAAAGACTGAGTGGTTGATATTATTTTATGAGATGTAAATATATATATATATATATATATATATATATATATATATATATATATATATATATANTTATGAGAACTACCGTCTATTGTTCATGACTGTTGAGCAAAAGTATTGTGAAAGGCTTTGCCTGAATTGTGAAAGTTTATTAAATAAATAAATGATAGTGATAAGGGTGGACAAGTGAAATAAATGATAGTGATAAGGGTGGACAGGTGAAATAAATGATAGTGATAAGGGTGGACATGTGAAATAAATGATACTGATAAGAGTGGACATGTGGGATCGGGTTGCACGCCGCAACAAGTAATTGATAAGGGGGAACCTTTATGATTTATTGATTTTAAATACAAAGATTTGGAAAATTTATTGGTTTACTCTACTGTTTCTCAAATTATGCACCTTTGGTTAAAGTTTGGAACTTTGGAAATTTATGTGAGATCTTTGTTACAGCTGAGGCCTAGAATAGGCGACTGAATTATTTTATTTATTGTTGCAGTTATCTTTCTTATTTGTGTAGAATACTTTTATTACTTTGTTATATATACGTTGTTACAGGTTAAGTTATAATTGCCCCGCCTTAGCCTCGTCACTACTTCGTTGAGGTTAGGCTCGACACTTACTCAGTACATGGGGTCGGTTGTACCGATACTACACTCTGCACTCTTTTGTGCAAATTCAGGTACCAGCCAGCGTTAGAGATTTTAGTAGCGGCCATTCTACATTCGGAGACACGAGGTATATCTGTCAGCGTTCGCAGATCCCTGGAGTCCCCTCTTAGTTCATAGAGACTGTTTTATATTTTCTCAAAAACAGTTATATTATTTCTTTCGGCCTGTTATTTGTAGTAATCTTAGAAGTTCGTGAATTATGACACCAGATCCTGGGTAGTCTTAGAGTTAATTATATAATTAGTTCGTGGCTCGGTTTATTTATTTGGTTAATATTTTATATTTGGAGTTACTCATTGAAAACCATTAGATTAAGTTTGTTTTAAATTTATTTTATCAGGTTTAAATGGATAATCAACAGAAAATAGTTAATTGAACTCTAACACTGGCTTGCCTAGCAAGTGTGGTGTTAGGCGCCATCAGAATCCCTAAGGTTGAAAATTTGGGTCGTGACATATTGAGACTATAAATAAAGGAAAGATTTAATATCTTCTATTACTACAATTTGTAGCGGGGTAACATGTATGTGAAATGTTAACCGCTTTATTCTCCAGTTTGTATTACATAAATAAAAGAATACCACAATAAAGTGGATGTTTATTGATATGACAACCCATATCATAATAAATTTAGAGTTTATTCATAATTGCACACGTCATGGTGTAATCATAAGGTTTATCAATATTAATAATTTATCCAGTTGGCATAAGTGGTTAAGCCATATCAATTTAAGTATGTTGTGCAAAAATAAAAAAGAATTCACATGGGTAAATTAAAGAACTAGAAAGTTCTTTACAAATTCTCTTATGTTGCTTGTTTTTATTAATTAATAGACCAAATAAAATTGGGATTGAATCCCGTGAATGATGGAAATATCAAAGATGAATATGGGTTCATTCACCTGCCATGTATAGCTTATTAAGATGCATCTATGAGATGGTTACATGTGCGATTATTATTAACCCGCAACCTGGTGTTTGCGAGGTAACTTGCTCAATAATTTAATTTAGAGAATAATTTTCAGATTTTCTATTCAAGATAGTTTATCTTGATAAGTTGGTTTACATCACAACTGGTGTAGCAAGATGATTTATTGAGTGCCTCCACTTAATAGCTAAACTATTGCTTATGAGAACAAAGTTATCTATATCAATTTGATATGTGTTGTACACGAAAGTATATTACATTCTCCCCTTACAACAGGTTTAGGGTCAGGAACCAAATAATTCCATCTTAATATTGTTGATGTGCGGTGTATATTTTTATTAACAACATAATGCACAAAGCTGGGTTCCAAAAATTGAGGAAGAAAGTTAATTTTTCTAACATGAGGGGGAGAGATGATAAACATTTGAGAAAAGGTTACGTGGAATAAATTATCAATTCTCTATAAGCATGATAATGTGATAGCAAGGATTTTCAAGGTGCAATATATTCATTGAAGTTAATATGGATGATTTTATTCATCAAATCTCTGGTGATGTCAACCTTCATGAAGCTAGTGTTACAAATAGAATTATATTTAAGGTGAATAGAGAGATCTTAGGGATTTTACTTGGTGGCTAAGTTACTCTTTCCCTATAAATAAATAAAGAGGTCCTATTGCATTGTAAATCATCCCAAAATTCAATAAAAAATCTCTTTCTCTTTCTCTGTAATACTCTTCTCCTTCTTTTATTGTTTCATAACAGAGTAGGAATACTCTTTATTTGTTACCGAATTTTACTTTATCAAGCTTTACATTGTTTCTTTGGGTTTCTTTTGCAAGTTTATTTATGTATAGGGGCAATGAAAGCTAAAAAAAAAACAATGCTACACATGTAAATAGATCTAGGTTCTTAAAACGGATTTGTACGTTTTCTTTACTATTGTGCTATTTCTCTAGTCTCGGACGTGATTCATGCTTGATAGTCGACTTGGGTGATTTAGTTGCAAAATACGAGCTAATATCTCACTTCACTATCTTAAAATACAGGTTCTAGGGAAAGTAAATGTACGGGTACACGAATAATTGGTCAGACTCAATGTTTACTTTTTTTAGTCGGTATACATTGATTATATATTAATTATACACAACAAAAGATATGTTATATATGAATTATGCATATAGTATACATCCGTCGATTATTTTTAGTTTAAGATATCGAATAGGCGATCATTTGGGTTAATTCTTCTAAATTATAGTTTGTTTTAGAGAGTGTTGGAAAAGTCAAAATCCAATTATTTTCTTGCAACCAACGGATGGAAGTGCCCCTCTTCAACAGCGATAATATATCTGTACATGCTATCTTTCGGGGATCAGAGAGAAGAATAAATAAAAAAGCATAGTTATTGGGATCAAAGTAAAGTAATAAAAAAAAGTTTAAGTTCTACTTATCGACAATGTAATAATTATTAATACTATTAAATCACTTATTAGGTAGTTACAGGTGATTCAAACTTGATAAGTATTATGTTATAATCCGGTAAAGATGGCCCTAACGTACAATGGCATATGAAAATTTATTAATAATGTAAAAGAAATCTATAGTGTACTTTGACATGGTTTGATCAAGTGAGGACTACATCTTGGATGCTATATTTTTTTCCCGTAAAAATCCTTAATTTATAGAGGTGACAATCTTTTCTCCACGAAAGGGACCTATCAAATAAGGAAGAGATCTATAATATAATAATTTATACAATGATTATTCCTAGTAGTCTCAAAAAACTTGCTACATCCTTCTTTTCCAAGAATTCCCATAAATTATTGTTTCTAATTAACGGCTTCTTCTGCTCCCCTTCATCATTTTCACATATATGAAATTCTTGAGAACAAAATGAATTTTTTGTAGGCAAATTTTCTTCCTTAAGAAAAAAACTTCACCATCTTCTTCTTCATCAGCCAATAAATAAGGAGGCACTTCTGCTTCATGTTGTTCAAATTCTTCAATGCTCATTCCATCTTTAAGATAGTCAGCTCCTGCCATGGCCAATGCTTCAAACGAAACTGACATTTTTTTGCTCTAAATGAGACTCGAGGACAAAAATAGAATGCTATATTAATGCTGAGCCAAAGACGCTATGCTTTTTTTTTATAAAAATAATTAGTTAATCGAGTTCTGAATGAATTAGCTCCTTGGTAAAGGACTAAATATAATTTATATATAGAAAGCCGTATGATGGGAAAGTACCACGTTGGGTTTGGAGAGTGATAATGCTTTGTTGAGTTGTTTATGCAAGAATTTTATTTTATTAATGAGACAAGACATATATATATATATATATATATATATATATATGTGTGGAGAAGGTAAATTGTGATTGGTTGGAATACTACTTAATTTAGAATGTTGAATTGACTCTTTAATCAAACCTTTTGACATTTAGGGAAAGTTTCATGTGCCAAAAAGATAACAGAATTTGAATAAGAATATATTCGTACTATCTCGTGATGAGTTTATCTCATAACAAATTAAACCTATCCTTTTTGCATAAAATATAGTAGGAGTAAGTTAATTCTTTTTATCTGAAATTTGAATATTGCATAAGTTGTAATTTTGCTCACCAAATAATACATCTTAAAGCATTAGTCGAAGTTCAATTAACTGATGAATTAAAAAAAAAGCCAATATTTAAATGAAAAGTGATTTTGTGTGATTGAGTTCATTTGTGTTGATTCTATGATCTCCATTGATAAAGTTCAATGACTTTTTTTGGTCAAATATTCTTTAATTTTACATGACACCATCCATGATGACATTGGATAACAACTTGATTATATGCTGAAAATGATCACGAGTTAAAACTAAATATGAATTCATTAATGCCAAAGAAAATTCACGTAAATTCTTCTGCATGGCACTGGATATAACGTCATCACATACACTTGAAATGACTCAAATATGCCAAAAAATAAAAAATAAAAAAAATCCCTCTAACTAATGCATCACTTGGTTGACAATATTTAGTACTCGTATTAAGTTACGTGAGAATTTGTGTGTATTATTAAAGTCCGAATACATGTATTAGCTAGCAATATGTGAATAAAATTCTTTAGAGATAAAAATGTTATCAAAGTAAAAATATAAATAATACTCCCTTCATTTGTATTATTCACCCATAATACTCCGTTCATTATAATTAGTCTCATAAATAAATCATGCGTTATAATCTCTGCATTACATTTTCATTGCAACTCAAAACGCTGCCTTAGGTCGATTCAAATGGTCGAGCTTCAGGGGCGGATCTAGTGCAAAGGTAACGTGTACACATGAATCCGGTAACTTTTGCCTAGCTAGATCTAATTTTTATACTAAAAAGTTCATTAAATATATAAAAATATTTAGTTTGGAACCCAATTTATTGGTTCATTTCTCATTGTATATTAATTTGATATCATTGCAAGAGCTCATAAACTTAAACTTCTGGACCCGCCTTTATCGAACTAAATTAGGTCATAACTCGTGGTATAAATTAATGCTTCACGGGTCACCAAAAATGGAAAAATCTTTAGGGTTGTACGCTAGATTGTAAGGCAAATATGAGTCACGAGAATCATAGGTCAATGGGTCTAGCTAAAGATGAGTGCAAATATAGGAATGATATATGTAAATAAATGCATGAATATGTACACATTTTTTGCCGATTCGAATGGAAGTTTCGTTTACATTTAGGAAGCTTCAGCTCATTCGATTGCATATAAAGTTAAAACGAATTAGGCATATTGTCATCACTTTCACCGGTAAATTTAAGGTTTGAAGTTTATGAGCACTTACAATAATTACAAGTTATTAAAAAGTCGGACCAATGAACTAAATTTCGAGCTAAATATTCTTATACCTTTAGAGGATTTCTTAATACTAATATAGGGACGAGACAAAAGTTATTGAGTTCACGTAAAGTCATTCAGTTCAAGTCTAACATACAGCTAGTATTTTAAAAGGCGTGGGCGTAAGGCGAGGCGTTTTATATATGCCTCAACGAGGCGTAAGCCCCATAGGTATTTAATTTTTAATATTTTATAAAATGATATAATTACAGTAAATATTTATAAACAGGTAAAATTCCATAATGAAGAAAACTATAAATATGTGGAATATATATGTGTGTGTGCGCGCTTCATCCCCACAAAAACAATCTATTATACGCAACTTAGAAGCTCAAGTAACTTGAGTCGAAAAGAAAAAAAAATTACTACATGGAGGGACAAAAAGGATGACTAACCAACAATTTGAACTTTAAACTTGTTGTTATGAAGGAGAATGGAGTTCTCTTTGTATTTGTTAAAAATAAAAATAAAAAGTTGAATATCCATGACTTTTGAGACATATTAGCAGACTAGCGGACAGTATAAAGAATCGGAAAAGGCCATAAATTGGGGCTCCAATCAATAAAAAAGGTCTTGATTTTTAAATTTAATACATTTTTGTTCCTTTTTAAAACTTTTGAGTGATTACCAAACCGAATTTTAAGAATTTGAGTATTATACGAAGGACTTATTCAACAAATTTTGTCTTAATTTAAAAAAAATCTTCGAGACTTACGCCTCCAGAGATGTTTTCCCTATAGTATGCGTTTGTTTTTTAGGAAATCGTTGAGTGGTTAGTTAATTATGGTTTGTTGTATTTTCTTTTTCTTTGTTTATAAAAGGTGTGGTGGTTGATGGGAGTGAAAACCAGACCAAAGATGACAAAGACACGAGTGCCAAGAAGAGTAAAAAGTGTTTGTTCAATTTTCTTAAGGAACACAAAACCTCGTGCTTGTTGGAGAAAATTAATTTAGTATTTCATTTATAGTAATGAATCCACTCTCACTGTCTTTGTTAATGTTTTGGTTATTCAAGAAGCAACATTACTACTTATTTTTGGAGTTTATCTTCTCATTGTCAGATAGATCAGTTTATGATTTAAGTTTATACATAGATAGTGTCAAGATTTTTTATACGATGGTGATCACGTTCAAAGCACACCTCAATAGAGATATGAAACGGTCGTATGCAATAATAAATACACAATTAGGAGTCGAGATCGAATTCACTGGGAGCTAGTATGGGGTCAGGGGTATATATTTCAAATGAGCAATTGGATCATCTAGATTGCACTTTCACAATAAGGATTTGTTTTATATTTCTACTGTTAATCTAATGATTGTAAGACGAAGAAAATAGATTGGAGATAATTGTTTTTAAGATTTTTCCAAATTGGTAAAAGGCTTAGGGATGTGACCATAACCTAGGTGTTTGCCTAATGGGATAAATACGTTAATGCTTGTTTTGTTGATTGTGGTGTATTATAGCTCTCAACTCTATAATAACCCCTCAATACCTCTCGGTCAGAGAGTAGTTTTATCCATTTGGCTTTCTCAAGATCGAATGGGTATCACACAAAACAGTTGATAAAAGCTCAAGTCAGGTTATCAATATCTCCAGGTAGAACCCTTTAGTTGGGTTAATCAATCTCTCAATTGATCCAATTTCTTGTCAGCTAAGTTATCCTAGTCAAGCTCCCTCTTTCTCAAGTAGAGACTAAGTCAAATAGGCATGAATTAATGTTATCAACCATTAAAGCATGAACTAGGCTAAATAATCAACAATCAGTCATAAACGAACACTAAATTAGATACTCATAAGGTTTACATACTAGAGGTGGGTCACAACCCTAGTAAAAGTCTAGCTACTCATAATTGGGTTTGAAGAAGATAAGGAAGAAAAATTAATTAAACTCATAGTGGAAGCTTAAAATGATTAAATCTAATAAAAATACACCAAAGCAATGTAAAACTTCCTAAAGTAGTAAAGAAAAACGGCTACAACGTCTATTTATACAAGGCTGAAAATTCCGAACAAAAATGCCCCTCGGGAAGTTCTACAGCTACACATTTCCATGTGCGATCCGCAGATTTCTTCATCTTGCGGGAAGTGAAGTTATGCCGCCGCACATTTCTGGGTTGCGGCCGCACAATTCTTGTGCGGTTTGCAATTCTCAAAGGCTTCTGGACTTGGTCTTTTTGCATACTCTCTGATCTTCGACTCTTAGCCCAGTTTTGCGGCCGCACAATTAGTGTGCGGTCCGCATTTTGAACAAAGTTCTGCTAAACTTCTCTCCTTGGTTTTGCGGCCGCAGATGGTGCGGTCCTCAATTTCTTCTGAGGACCGTACATTTGTGTTGTTGCGCCCTTTATTGTCTTGTGCTTCAGAACACTTCTTTTTTAGTCGAATTTCTTCTCGGGAGACCAAACTTTCAGCATACCTGCAATTTTGCCAATTTTTATTAGTTTCGGTAACACAATTCAATGTTTTTGGACTAAAACAAAAGCTAAAAGACGCTAATAAGCAGTCAAAATCTCACTTATCAGATGAATATGTATTTTGAATGACCTAATTGTCAATATTTATTTTATTATCAGTGAATAGAACTTATATACTATTAAGATAATTCCAATTAATTGTTCCTAAAATGTGACCAATCAATGTTTACATTTAAGATTTATCTGCAATTACTTTATAGCAATCTGATTGTGCAGATAATTTTTTCATTCTTTATAACTTAAAGTCTAAGGATAATTACATATCATTGTAGTTAAAAAGTGAGATAATAATTGAATAATGAGATATATTGCCTAATTTAATAAGTTAAAATACAATAATAGTGATGGTTAAACTGAAAAATAGCAGGGAACTTGTGCGCATATTGGCCCGGACACAAATCATTAAAAATTAAGAAAACGATAATATTAGTGACATTGTAATTTAAATCCTTATGGGTCGTTTGGCTCAATGGTCCTATTGGATTAATTATCCCATCTTTTATATGAGATAACTAATCCTACTACTATTATTATAACTAGCGGCGGCAAAATGGATTAAAACAATATTTGTCTATTCATATTATCCATTATAGTTACATAATAAACTTTTTAAAAATGGGTCAAATATGAATAAGCTACATTATTCACTTAAAAAATAAATAACTAATGGATAACCAATGAATTTAACTTTTACTTCAAATTGGGAGTTCCTCAAGTTTGAGTGACAAGTAATTTTCCCAAAAATGATCATATTCAAAAAATCATTGATAATATGAATATTCATATTAGTTGTCAGTTCTCATTTTCTATTGGTATTAAATATGGACATAATCAGATATTTTATCCATTTTTACATTACTCATTTTTTACCATCTCATATCCTACACAACCCGCCCGTTTGCTACCTATATCGTTAACCAAATATGAAATACGTACAATCTCAAATTCTATCCCAAAATTATTATGTTTAGCCACCGTACCAAACGAGCCCTTAGTATTTGACATGGTATAGGTGGTTGGAAACCGCGAAATGTTTACCACAATTTCCATATATTTTCCTTTTGTCGCCGTAGTCTCCGCGTCATTGAAATTGACTCCGTTCCTCCCTCGTACAACAATCTCCATCTTTTTGTTGTCTCTCTGTTTTTCTCTTTCTGTCATCTGTCACCCACTACATTTCTACAATCAAATACTATTATCAATTCATTTTTCTTCAACAATTTTTGTATATATATACAATATATTATCCAAAATCAAGAAAGTAAAGAAACTGGGAAATCTAATCTTTGGTTTCTTCTCAAATAAACAGAAATGTCTTTTATTTCAGGGAGAGGCAGTTGATTATTTGTTATTCTTATTTATTATTATTATTATTACTATAATTTGCAATTTGAAGGAACATGAAGCCCTCAGGCTTTGTAAGTTTTTGCCTTTTACATGTTCTTTGGTTTCTTTATGTATGTTACATATCTTTCTACGTGTATATCTTTCTGCATGTTTAGTAACCATTATTGGTTAAGTTCATGCAATATTTTTTGTGTAATCAGGATTTAAATTCAACCGATTCAACCTTTAGGTTCCTACCGCTGAATATTTGTATATTTCAGATAAATGATTCAGAATTTAATATTTGTCGAATAATTTAGCATTTTTTTCATATATATATATATATATATATCTATATTTTGTGTCGAAATTGCTTGATTGAGTTGAACCCGTTGGTTATATACTTCATTCGACAATTGTTGTATATGATGTTCTGGTTTTCTCTAAGTAGGCTTTTATTATAAAAGGGGGATTATTGTTAGGATTTTGGAGATGTTTAGAGTCATACAAGGAAGGGGAGCCTCGGCGTAACTGGTAAAGTTGCTTCCATGTGACTAGGAAGTCACGGGTTCAAGCCGTGGAAACATCCTCTTGTAGAAATGCAGGGTAAGGCTGCGTTCCGGCCCTTCCCCGGACCCCGCGCGTAGCGAGAGTTTTAGTGCACCGGGCTGCCCTTTCTTTAGAGTCATACAAGAAAGATATGTTTCTTTTTTTCTTTTTCTATAAGGGAAAAAGATTTGACTTTATAGCAATACAAGACATTTATATGGGCAATTAATTGTGGGGAGTCTAGTTACTATATCATTTGGTAGAGTCTTTTTCCTTTGATTGATTTTGGTATCATTATAGTCGTCTTCTGAAGAATTGGAGCGACGGTAAAGTTGTCTCCGTGTGACCTATAGGTCACGAGTTCTAGCCGTGGAATTAGCAACTGGCCTTTATGTCAGGGTAGGGCCGGGATGTTTTGTGCACCGAATCACCCTTTCTTTAGCAGTGTCTTTAGAAGGAATTCGCTATAGACACCTTGGAATTGCCACACGTTCCTGAATCCCGATCAATCAACCACACCATAATCCTAAATCAGTTGGTATTGGCTGCCACCCTGAATCAACACTTTGAATTTTAGTCCTATAAACTCTTGTTCTTTGTTATAGGTAACACAGTAGCTTGTTGTTTGCAAAGTTCAGGTCAATATTCTGATGAGGTTCATTTTTTGGTATTTTCAGGTGTCACTACTCAAAGATTCAAAAATCAAGAGGTCATGTTTCTGTGCCCTCTTTCCTACAGTTTCCGTCTTGTGTCTGATTCTCTTGTTAGGGAGCGACTTTGTAGCAGATCATAAAGAGGTGCATTCTTTTTTTCCCTAGCTACTAAGAGAAGTAAATCACAAACAGTTTTCTGTCATATTCTCTTGACCTTTCCTGTAGTTTATGTCGAAACGTGTGACCATCTCATCTAAAAGCTTAGTTTGATAAAGAGAGTACACTTTCTATTTATCGCATATACCCTGGCTTGACTTTCCACACTTAATATTTGATCATACTCGCACTGCTGCAGTCTTAACCGACTGCAAGCTATTTTATTTTCATACTGTCTCTGGCTTAATGAGCAACTTGGCTATTTTCGAGTTCGTTTAAATTGTTGCACAAGTGATGCACGATGGGAACGGATAACCATAAGAACTCTATTGTGCAGAAAAGCTTGCAATGGAAGCTGGAGAAAGTGCGAAGCTCATGTGAGGTTTGTTCTTTTTAGTATTGAAACGTTATCAACTATCTTCCTAGGCATTTAGTATCTGTTTATAGTTCCATATTAATGAATTGACTTTATTCAGGGGTTTCTAAGTACCTTGATATCGTTCTTATTCTTCACATAAATAATTTTTGTCATCCGTTTTAGAATCAATGCAGGCCTAATGGAAGTGAGCCATTACCTGAAGGTATTATTGCTAGGACTTCTAACTTGGAAAGACGGCCCTTATGGGGTTATCCAGAGGTTAATTTCATCCATCGTTGCCATGTTCCTCATAAGTTTTACATGCAGAGTTGAATTTTTCTGTTGAAAATGAATTCTTATATCTTTCACAATGTAATATACTCCATTCTCTCCAATTTATACGATACTCTTTCCATGTTGGTGTATCCGACAATATTTGACATCATTCTACTAGTAATATTAGTGTGTATAACTTTGACAAGTTTATAGAACTCAAATCTCTTTAACTTTCAAGTTAAAGGCAAAATGTTCCGTTTTCTCTTCAAATTTCAACTGTAGGTCTTGCTTGATGAACATGTTACAACAACAGCAATAATAAACTCAGTGTAATCCCACAAGTGAGGTCAGGAGAGGGTAGTGTGAGTACGCAGACCTTACCCCTACCTTGAAGGTAGTGAGGCTGTTTCCGATAGACCCACGGCTCAAGGAAAGATGAAAAGAAAACAGTAGCAAGAAGCAGTAACAACAACAAGATAATAAGAAAACAAAGCGAAAGAAACAAGATGTAGTAATAGAAATCTAACAATAATAGAATACAAGACTAACACTAATACTACTGGTATAGGAACAACATGAACATGTTTATTATCATTATTACTTCTGCTGCTGATCTTGTTTATGAATTGATGAGAAGATCGATATTTAAGTAGTGCAAGAATATAATATGACATTTTCATAGATTTTCAGCAGCGTAAACTGTCACTTACATCTTTTACTTTACTTGTGATTTAGCAGAAAAAGGAGCCTTCAAAGTATTTGTTTGCTGCAGCTGTTGGGATAAAACAAAAGGAAACAGTAAACGAGATGGTACAAAAGGTGAGTTTTTAAATATGTTCTTTAGTTATGATATACAGTTACCGTGAATTTGCTCATTGAATTGGTTGGCAGTTTCTGTCAAGTGATTTTGTGGTGATGCTTTTTCATTACGATGGTATTGTCGATGGATGGAGGAGTTTTAAATGGAGTAACAGTGTAATACACATCTCAGCTTTGAACCAAACAAAATGGTATAATTTTCAGACCCTTAACTAGTAATTCTCAATTATAACATAGTATTCTCTTTACCTTCTTCGAGATATTTTTACTGTTAATATATTGATATTTTGATTGCATCTCAAAATATCAAACTCTATTGACATTTTCGGTTGTTATGAAAATGACAGGTGGTTTGCAAAAAGATTCTTGCATCCAGATATAGTTGATGAGTACAGTTACATCTTCCTCTGGGATGAAGACCTTGGAGTAGAAAATTTCAACCCAAAACGGTATGTAAAGTTGGTATATACTCTGCTTAGAATACAGGAGACGGAGTACTATTAGATTTGCATTTAGTTTTATGTATGTTCTGAAACAAGAAAGAGAGCCTTGGAACAACGGTAAAGTTGTCTCCGTGTGACCTATAGGTCACGGGTTCGAGTCGTGGAAGCAGCCACTAATACTTGCATTAGGGTAGGCTGTCTACATCACACCCCTTGGGCGTCGCCCTTCCCCGAACCCTGCGTGAACGCGGGATGCTTTGTACACCGGGCTGCCCTTTTTTATGTTCAGAAACAACTAAAAGAGAGAGAGAGCATTCCAACGAAATATACTGGATTTACTCAACTTGAATTGTATTATCCATGTAGATATATATCTATTGTGAGAGATGAAGGTCTTGAGATTTCACAACCAGCACTAGATATTGGAAAATCAGAGGTGCATCATCAGATCACTGCTCGTGGGAGGAGATCAAGAGTGCACAGGTTTTTATTTACAGTTGTGTCTTAATATTTTCTTTCATATCTCCAGATTTTAGTAGTATATAGTAGTAAATGAATAGTATTACAAGGCTTTAGTTTTTCTACTTCATTTGGAGTTAATTGATTAATACATTGCATTGCAGAAGGACTTATAAGGCTGGCGATACTGGCATTCAGTGCGACTATACCAGTGCGGCTCCTCCTTGTACAGGGTAACTTAATTTTGTTTTATGCCACTCGCTCGTTAAAGTCTTGTTCTCTTCATGGGAACATTCAGGGAACATAAGTTGGAATTTTATGGCGATAATCTCCTTTTCTGCATCCTAAGGAGTTTCTGATATTGCAGGTGGATAGAAGTAATGGCTCCTGTGTTTTCGAAAGCTGCTTGGCGCTGCGTGTGGTATATGATCCAGGTTTTTCCTTTTAGATATGCTGTATTGTCCCTATTAATTATATGTACATGCTGTAGTTGCATTACTTAACTGCAGTATTGAATATTTTACAGTTAAAAATCATACCGCTGTTTAGTTCTATTCGTCAGGCATAACTGCATCTTAATCTGTGAATAATAATCAATCTTTACTTGTTATTCCTTCTATGTTCTTTCACAGAATGATTTGATCCATGCTTGGGGTTTGGACATGCAGCTTGGTTACTGTGCACAGGTACCTCTAGAAAAAAAAAATCTTTTTTTGGTCATTAAAACGTTAGCTAGCTTATGTTACAGTCATGAGTTGCTGATGCTCATTGGTCATTTTTTTGTGATAGGGAGACCGGACTAAAAGTATTGGGGTTGTCGATACTGAATACATTGTTCATTATGGCCTTCCAACACTAGGAGAGCCTGAAAAGAAGGTAATTACAATTTGATCTTGGGTTACAACTGATTCGTTTTAGTCATTGACTTCGTCTTCAATAGGAAACAACCACATAAATGTAACAGTCCAGTCCACTAATGATATTGTGATATTGTCCGCTTTGGACCTATGTCCGCACGGCTTTAAAACGCGTCACTAGGGTCTAAGGCTTGTTCATTTATATGTCCAGCATCTCTCTCGTGTTTTATCTATGTGGGATTCGCCTAGGGTGTCACATACATCCCCTCCTTTAGGGACTCAGTGTCCTCGCTAAGGTTTTCCCCACTACTGTTCAAGGTTGCACGCGGAGTGGCTCTGATACCATATGTAACAGCCCAAGCCACTAATGATATTGTCCGGTTTGGGCCTAGGCCCGTACAGCTTTAAAATGTATCACTAGAGTCTAAGGTTTGTTTACTTATATACCCAACATCTCTCCCGTGTTTTGTCAATGTGGGATTCGCTCGGGTGCCACAATAAAATAGTTGAAATGAACTTTGAAAACTGCAACAGACAGGCTAAAAAATGAAGCTGTCGCATTTGGTTGATGTTCATACCTGATCGACAGTTGAACTTACTACATTCACTCCATTAAGCCGACTGTTTTGAGTTCATTTTACCAATAGAGAGACACGTAAGACAATGCTTGTTTCTTTAACACTATTTTCAGTTGCTATACTGTTAGCAGCAAAACTCTTTTCGAAATATGAAGTTTTAATAGTACTTCACTACTACTTTTCTTACTTGTGAAACAGATAATTTCTCCTGATATTTATGCATTCTGTGGGCTTTTTGATATGTTTAGATCATACTGATATTCCTCTTCAATTTCGAACTTATTCGCGCTAATGTCAATCATGCAGAAGAATTTGACAGTGGGTGGAGAAAACATCACAAGCCTTGGAAAACAAGTATGTTTTACATAACTTTATCTAGTGATGATGTGATATTATAAGAGTCCATAGCTAACCGATCGTGTCCACCAGATTAGATGTGTTTACTTGTGATTTTTGACGCGTCTAACATCAAAGCTAAATATTGTTTTCATTAATTCAGGCACCATCTCAGCCCAGCACTCTCAATTTCAGAGTTGAAGTAAGTTTCTGGTGCACTTTTGTTATGAACATTACAATTATCGCGAGCTGACTTTGAATCGACTTTTAGTTGGTCACAGTGACATTATGATAACACTAAGGAAATTTTTTGCTTGTTGACTGATAAAGATTGCATAATCATATGGTATCTGGTAAAACTAAATAAGGAGTATCAAGATTGAGGAAAAGTCTGAAATGATACAACAACAACAACTACGCCTGAATCCAAGCTAGTTGGGGTCGGCTATACAGAGTCTGAATTGAAATAAGGGCTGTAATACTAATGCAGCATGCAATGCGAAGACATTTTGACTCCAATTATGTATGTGAACTTCAGGTGAGAAGACAATCCTACAACGAGTATAAGATATTCAAACGACGATGGAAACAGGCAGTCGAAGAGGACAAGTGTTGGACGGATCCTTATCCGGAGTCAGTGAAGTAAACCGTTGCTCTTTACATTGGACTTCCAGTGCATCAGGTTCTTGTATAAAATGAGATGAGATGAGGCCAGGAAGCTGCAGATTCAAGAAACGGAGATACGCGAAGTTGCATGTCAAGCTGCCTCTCGACGCCAAAATTATCGCCTTAACAGAAGAAAGAGGACATCAAATTTTTGGAGGATCGAAGAATTTGAATTTAGAAAACCAGAATGTACAGTTTTATCAAGTTTTTTAGTGTAAAGTTGAGATTTGATAGATAAATGTGCTGTACTTAAGACTTGGAAGTAATAATCTGTATATGTATAGTTAAGTAATATGAGCTTCAAATATGTACTCTTACAACATATGCTAGACAGACTCAGTAGGAATTGGAGTTACATATTTTTTAGCAGTATATCTTGAGATTCTTTGTATATATTCACATTCTCTTTTGTATCCTTTACGCTTTTTTCACTTTTAGCCCGCGCCAGAACCTATTTACATTCGGTAGCCGAAAAAGTATATAAAATTTGTGTAATTTTTTTATATAACATACAAAATGTGTGTGTGTATATATATATATATATATATATATATATATATATATATATATATATATATATACATTTTTAGGCTATTATTTTGAAAGCAGCTATTCGATGTCATTTTCTCGGGAGAAATTCAAAAATAGCTGGATTTACAAGTGGTCATTAAAAAATAGCCACGGTATCAAAAGTAATCAAAATTTAGCCACTTTTCATGTAAAGATAAATCTGAACGAACACACTGTTCGAAATTCGGAGAAATACTCCAGTATAATATACTGGAACTTTTCGCGTGTTGGAGTCATACACAGGTGCACCGATCTCCAGTATGTTATGCTAGAACTTTCCGTCTTGCAGCAAAATAGTGTCTATTTTTCAATAACTTTGCAAACGCTGGCTATATTTGAATGACCCGTCCGAAAACTGGCTAGCCCGTGCTATTTTTACCATTTTCTCTTCATTTTTTTAACGATATTTAGCAAGTTAATATTTTCTATAATTTTGGATACATGCTATTCAAATTCAATAGCTTTTAGATGTTCAAATTATTAAAATTTAAAAAGAAAAGAGTACCAAAATTTCAAACAGAGAAGCACATGTATCTTTGACTTACTTTTCTTTTTAGTCCAAAAGCAAACATATGGTCCTCCTTTTTTTTTTATCTTTTTACCATTTGCTTGCTCTAATTTGGAAACAATATTTTCTTTTTAACCCTCAATTCATAGTCTAGTATTTTAGCAGTGTACATTTTTGTGTATCTCTTTATCTTTTAGGTAAGATTCGATTGATATCATTTATTGCCCTATCTTCCAATACATAGATCATATATTATACATCTGCCGGCTTTTTTTAGTTTAAGAAATTAGGTGGGCGGCTATTTGGGTTAATTCTTCAAAAAAATTGATTTGAGAGTAAAACATGTCTTTCATACACACATATGTATCCTCACTTTAAGTTTTAATTGCTAAGATTAAATTATTGAATTTGGTGTAAAAACTCGGTCGGAAACTAAACTTCTATTATTTTATTCTCTCGCAGAAGGTGAGGACACGTGCTACTGGATCGAGCGGACGGCCTTTTGGGTTTGGGGGGGGGGGGGGGGGGAATAAGGTAAAGATTTTATTAAAAAATTATCAAGAAGATACTGAGAGAATAACATCATCAAGTAAGTTGACTGATTGAGCAAAGAGTATTTCAAGATAAATTATAAGCAAAAAGCAGCCACTTCTTCAAAACAATTCAATTATACAAAAGGGAGGCTGCAAATCTTCTCATCTTGTCCCAAGGCAGGACATGTCACATGGGTTGCTTAACATAGTTATCCAATATTCAAGGTCAATTAGATTCCCTACACACTATATTTCTAGAGTCAAATAGTCTCAAAACAGCAGATTCAGATTTGGTTGTTTAGCACCAGTCCTCCATCCTTTCACATTCTCATTCACTCACAAGTTGCATAGTTAGTGTTATTTGGATCCATAGTTAGCCAAACAAGCCAAAAAAAGGAGATCATAACTGTGTTAATTGTCGCCTAATGGTCAATGAAGCAGATGTGAAATATCGCACGAGATCAAGGTTCAATTCTCGGCAGAGACAAAAAGAATGTTAAAGCGACTTCTTCTCATTTGCCTATACTTTGATAGGCAGTAACAACAATGACTACGCCTCAATCCCAACTAAGTTGAATCGACATATGAATCCTTATTGACCATGTTACTCATTTAAGCCCTGACGGACGAGGCGTAAGTCTCACGGAACTAAGCCTCCATACATAAGCCCAGGGGAGTTTTACGAGAGCTCCGTCCCGGGGCGAGTCCCAATTCTGCCTTTTAAAACAGAGATCAAAACATTTGTAATGGAAAATGGAAATGAAAAAGTTTGGAACATAGTATCTATTACTCAACAATTAAAATCCAGTGCATTATTATAGTAGCTGAGATTAACTACCCTACTCAACTTCCACCCACCATAATTGTTAAGTTTGTCACATGGACAACAACCCTATTCATAAAAGCCCATCTAATTTCTTTATTGCATAGGGCAAGTGAAAGCTCTATCCCTATATTTCCTTTCTTTCCCTTATACATATAGGGACTTGTGGGGGCTGCACCATTTGTCCTATAATGAACCAATATCACATGAAGACCCTTTCAACATCAATAGTAAACAACAAACTCTACTAATATCACCTTAGGTCCTACACTCTAGAAAATAGGGAAATTCAATCTTCGTTTCAATGTTTACACTATCATTTTCCCATTATTATAAAAATGTCCATACATGAAGGGAGTATTGACCTAACTGGTAAAGTTGCTGCCATATGACAAGAGGTTCGATCGTGGAAACATCCTCTTGCACAAAATGTAAAGTAAGGTTGTGCACAATAGACTCTTGTGGTCTGACCCTATGTTGCGCAGACTCTCCAAAATAATGCCACACCAATGTGGGATCCTTCAAAAATACACTATTTTTGGAGCATTCGACACGCACCCGGCATAATTTTCGGAGAGTCCGAGCAACAAAGATTAATTAATGACCAAAACATTCAGACAATAGACATAACTAAATGACAGTAATGAATATCTCAGTAAACATCCTCACTAAGCTAACAATATTTTATAATGACAAAGACTATCAACATCAATAAAATATACTAACAAATGTGGAGTAATAAACAAATCCAGTAAACTTCATTAAGAGAGAGAGAGAGAGAAACACTCAATTAATATATATATGTATTATATTTCACTGTGAATCTAGTACTTAATCCAAGTTTTTTGCTACTTAAGTAAAAAAAAAATCACATTTTTTCATTACTGAAAAAGAGTAAAATCTAACACTAATTCAAGGGCACAAATCCCAATATCAAGTAGCAAAAGATTACCTGGAAATAGCTGTCCTTCAAACAAATTACTATAAACAAATCAAATCTAAGAACAGATATTCCTCTCCCCTTTCAGACTCACATAAACACAAATCAAAGACCAAAGAAAAGATCTACCTTAGCTTAATTTTCTTTCCTTTTATAGAAAGAGAGATACCTTTTTTTTTTTTTTTCTTATGGATTTAGTAATGACACCCAAAGCAATTACAAGTTTTAGGAGTGAAAGAACAGTAACCAAAAGGCCTGTTTGGTATGTTGCAATTGATAGCATAGCAACAAGGAGTAGGCAAACAAACTGCTTTGGCCCCACCACAGCAAGTGCAAAGTGCACAAATCTGAAAACTACCAAGCTTTCTCCTTGTGTTATTTAGCATTATCATCATCTTTTCTGCTTTCCCTGGCTCAATTAGTGGCACCATTTCTTCTGACCCTTTTACCTACAATTGCAAAATATACCTCAAAACTCCATAAAAATTCAATCTTTATACCAAAAAAATCTGACCCTTTTGCCTACATAAGTTGTTACAGCTAAAAATTCCATAAAACTTCAATCTTTACACCCAAAAAATTGACCCTTTTGCCTGCACAAGCAAACAAGCTCAAAATTCCAAAAAAAATCAATCTTTAGGCCAAATATATTTTGACCCTTTTGCCTACACAAGAAAATATAGCTCAATATTCCATAAAAATTCAATCTTTATACCAAAAAAATCTGACCCTTTTGCCTACACAAGAAAATATAGCTCAATATTCCATAAAAATTCAATCTTTATACCAAAAATAAAAAGTGACCCTTTTGTCTACACAAGCAAACAAGCTCTAAATTCCAAATAGAAATTCAATCTTTAGGCCAAATATTTTTGGACCCTTTTGCCTACACAAGAAAATATAGCTCAATATTCCATAAAAATTCAATCTTTATACCAAAAAAATGTGACCCTTTTGTCTACACAAGCAAACAAGCTCTAAATTCCAAAAAGAAATTCAATCTTTAGGCCAAATATATTTTGACCCTTTTGGCTGCAAAAAGCAAATATAGCCCAATATTCCATAAAAATTCAATCTTTATACCAAAAAGATTGACCCTTCTGTCTACAAAAGCCAATATAGCTCAAAACATTACAAAAAAATCAGTGTTTATATCAAGAACTCTGATGGGATCTATCAAGAAACTATATTAAGAGAGGAAAAAACTCACTTGGGAAACTGGGGCACCAAGAAAACTTATAAATAACACAAGAAATATAAAGGGGAAGAAAACCCCACTAAGAGTAGCAGACATATTTTTCCTTTTCTTTGTGCTATTTTCTCACAATTTTGAGTAAAATGTAGAAATATTGTAACTTTTGAGTATGGTTCTTGAGCTGATAAAAAAAAGAGAGTTAAAATTAGGAGAAGGGTGTTTTGAAAATGGAAAAGAAAAAAGAATGGAAGATTTTGGAGGAAGAGAGGAAAGTGAAATGAGTGAGTGGTGTGGTTGGGTCACAGTGTACTGTAGTATAGTATATAGTATTGTCAAATGGAGCATAAGTGCAAAGTGGAGTCACAAAGTCACAGGTATACTATAGGTGAGTGTGAATGTAATTATGTGACTCATTATTGGCCTCTCACCTATTTTTTCAGAAATAAGCTTCTTATGACATATAAATATTTTTATTTTTATTTTTTTACCAAGGACAGATAAGCAGGTAGCCTTGGCGTAACTGGTAAAGTTACTGTCATGTGACCAGTAGGTCACGGATTCAAGCCGTGAAAGTAGCCTCTTGTAGAAATGCAGGGTAAGACTGCGTACAGTAGACCCTTATGGTCCGACCTTTCCCCGGAACCCGCACATAACGGGAGTTTAGTGCACCGGATTGCCCTTTACTCAAGGGCAGATAAACTTTTCTAAAAACTAAAAACAATTAAGGGGTAAAATTTCACAAAAAAATGGTTACTTATTCTAGAAATATGATAGACTTACTAGGATGGTTGCACTTGGTGTTTATATCGATCTAATGCGTACTCTCTTCCTCTAATTTTATGTTATATATTTTCTTTATTTATTACGTTCAAAAAAGAATATTATATTTTTATATTTGGTACTCCTCTCGTCTCAAAATACTTGTCATGTTTAGCTTCTCAAAAATTAGTCAATTTGATTAATCTTTGAACCATTAGATTAATTCAATATTTTAATTTTAAATTTAAATATTTGAAAACTATATAAAAATTGTATATTTTGCAATTCTCCCATCACTCGAGAAGCAAAGTTGACAAGTACTTTGGCATAAAATACGATAGAAGATAAAAAGCTATAGAAGATTTATAAATTAGAATAATTTATAATTATCTTAGGTGCACTTATAAAGTGAAAATATGTACTCTCCATTAAGGAAAAAAAACAAATTGAATCAGATTCTTTTTTCTATCTTTGTTTATATTCCTAATATGTTTATTTAGAAGATATTCTCACACTCGCCTATTAAAAAAGAAGACAACACATAAATATTTATTCAAGAACTCTAACACTCTGTTTGGATCAATGTTCCCATCATTTTATAATGTATTGTATTACATTGTATCGTATTGTATCGTATCATTTTATGAATACAATGTTTGGATAGATTGTTTTGTTATTGTTACATTATTTTGATGTTTGGTTTGATTGTATCGTACTGTACTGATAAGTTTACTAAAATAGCCTCAATTGTTTAAATATTAAATTTATCAAAATTATGCATAAAAATAATTTATAAAAAAAACAAAAGAAAAGAAGACAAAACACCTTGAGAAAGCAGAACAAAGGAGCGAGACAGAAGAAGGCAAAACAAAAGAGCACAACTGATTAAAATTGAGTTAAAAGCAAATTAGGAGAAAAAATAAAACAAAAGGCGCCAAAACACATTTAACTTTGGCGGCGGAAGTTTTAAAAATAAACAAAGTAGGTTATAGGTTGGAGATTTGAAGTGAAAATGAAAAAAAAAATATAAAGGGTAAAATAGAATTGTGGAGTAATAAGTTAGGGCGTAAATGGAAAGAGAAATAGGAACAATCCCAGCACACCAAATCCATTGTTTCAAAAAAAAAGTACATTTTATTATTCCGAAACAATGGATTTAACAATAAAATATAACTAATTTTAATGAAATACAATACCATACCACGGGGAAGAACCATCCAAACAAGCTCTAAAATAGGAGCACTTACATATAAATAACATTCAAAATTCCATTGTCTCATTTTGAAGCAAAACAATTGTAAAGAGGCTGCATTTTAAAGCAAAACAATGGCGAAGCGGTTATCGTCGCCGTCGCTTATGACTCGGGCTGTTAACTCAGTATTCACTTTCGTCCGATTCGCTCAGTTTGAGATTCTCTTTGTCCTCTTTTTCCTTATAGCATATCTAATCTTCAAAGATCTGGTTAGCTTCTCTCCTTTCCCTTTATTTACTAAATTGGGTTATTTTCATTTTCTTAAAAAATGTTTTTTTTTTAACTCTTCCATTCAATAATTTCAGAATTTACTGTTAATTGCATATTGCTACAGAAATAGTAACCATTGAATTGTTCCCTTTATTTGCTTTTTAACCATATCAGCAATTCGATTCAATCAATCATAGTATATAAGAATTAAAAAAATAAAAAATAAACTACTACTACTTGTATTTGTTAACTTGAGAGATCAAATGGATAGTAGCAGGATATTTGAGCTTATGTATAAAACTTTCTCCTTTAAAGATTGTTTTCTTGTAACAGTAGAGTTCGAGGCAGTTTGTGCATACCTCGACTATTTCATCGAGTATTGTTACCTCCCACTAGTATAGCTACTAGGTAGCTCTGACCGCCAACCTCGGCTATTTTACCGAGTACCGTCGCCTTTAAAGGCGGATCTAGGATTTCTGGTATATGGGTGCACTACTAAAAAAGAAAGACAAAAAAAAGTATCTTGTGGGACTTGATCCCTATACCTCTTGGACAATAACTTAACATTCAACCAAGTGCCCATTCAATCTTCTTGGATCATGGGTGCCAACAATTAATATTATACCAATTTCAGAAAATATATACATAAAATATCTAATTTTACGGAGAGACCATGGGTTCACGTGCCCCATAATTAAGCCTATAAATCCGCTCCTGGTCACCTCCCACCCGTATAGCTACTAGGTAGCTCTGACCACGATAGTTTAGACAGGGCAACCCAGTGCACAAAGTATCCCGCATTCACGCAGGGTCCAGTGCCGGGCCGCACCCTAATTGGTATGATACAGGCAGCCTACCCTAACGCGGGCGTTAGTGGCTGATTCCATGACTTGAACTTGTGACCTATAGGTCACACGAAGGTTTAGACAGATGGGAAGAAATCACCTTACGTCTTTTTTATCTGATTTGAACCTTGATCTCCCATGTTTTTCACCTATTTGTGTAGCTGTCCAACAATTTATTAGGGATGAGCTTAAATGGAGCGACATGATTAGTTAGGATTAATATAGCTTTAACTCTGACTTGCTTGGGATTTTGGGATTGAGACTTAGATGTTGTTGTTGTAGTCCAATAATTTAAACAGTTTCCTGTAATAACCCAAAATGCTGGTATGAACTGTACAAAGTCAAGAATTCAAAGATTTTCCTAATTTCACACAAGTCTTTGTTTTACAATTCCCTATTCCCTTTTGGTTCTGACTATTAAACAGCTGTGGTCTCAGAGCATTTCATCTTGCACAACAACAACAACAAACCTAGTATGTTCCCATCACGTGGGGTCTGGGAGGGTTTGTACGCAGACCTTACCCTTACCTAAAAGGTAGAGAGGCGGTTTCCATTAGACCCTCCGCTCATGAGCATTTCATCTTGCACTCTACTTAACAAATTTAACTGTAAGAATACTTTACTATACTTTACTGGCATTCAAAGTGATGACATCTGATATTCCTGCTCTTCATCTTCTCTTTCAATTTGAACAGACTTTTAAAAGTCTCTGATTTGTCCTTTCATCCCCCAAAAAAAAAAGACATGTGATTATTGAAATTATCTGTTTATGATACAGCCTGTCTGCCGATAAGTGTTCCATTGCTTTTTGGTAGGAAAGTAACGACAACAACATACCCAGTGTAGACCGACAAGTGGGGTTTTGGGAGGGTAAAATGTACGCAGACCTTACCCCTACCTTTAAGAAGGCAGAGTCTCCGGTAGACTCTCGGGTCAGGAAAGATAAAGGGAAGGGACAATAATAAGCAAACCAATCTGGCAACTAAAGCGAAAATACAAAACTAACACTAGGTAATACAATCAGAAAACCGAAACAAAGGCAACAACAAGTAATAACAGAAGTCTAGGGATACGAAAATACATGAAAGACACTAAGTGATGTACTAAAACTACTGTTACAAACAAGGACAGCTCGGCTACCTAACCCTTTCTCAAGTAATTTACAAATATCGAAATGAAGTCGAAGAACAGGAAAGAAGAACAACAATATGTGTAAAATAAATTAAAAGCAAAGAAACTTTTGAGTTCATGAGTCAACCAAACATGTACTACTTGCATGAGTCTCTGAAGGATTTTCTTGAAAAAGGCTCTTGATTTTCCTTTTACATGTTTATGTTTCTCCTTTCAGTAGTGGTGACTGAGTTTAAGGCTCTAGAGGTAGTTGTTAGGATAATGTAGGATGGAGCTCGCATTAGTCGGTCAACGGTCTTCTATCTGCTGTTAGTTCAACCTATCAATGCTGGTTTTAGGGAAGCACTGGTACTATCTTGTCATTCCAGTGCCTGGTATTCGCTATTCAAATCCAGCCACGACTTTTAGAAGATGATTTTGTTATATGCTAAGTGATTCTTCTCATCTACCTAAGCCTAGGCAGAATTACTCCGTATTTGTGCTGGTAGAAGGTAAGCAGGTACCTAGTGGAATAGTCGAAGTGTGCACGAACTGGGAGCCGCACGCCACGATTGTTGGGGGGGAAAGAGATGGTCTAATTATACCTATAATTACTTCCTTGGAAAACTTTGAAAGTAGTAATAATCAGAAAGACTTGAGGGTTGGTAATTACTGTGATTTGAATTGAAGAGAAAGTTCAACATCCACCAGGCATAGTTCTTCATACTCTATTTTCTACAATCATGAAAAGCTGTTGGTTCCAATACATGGATTCAAAATCTTGACTATGAAATTTTGTTAGAAATGATTCTTTTTAAGAAGGTTATGCTTTCTCTGCTTGTCATTGTACATAAATCGGACGATTTGGATTAATGTTCTTTGTTTTCTTCTTCCAGACATCGAGACCTGAGTATAATCAAATATTGTTGAAGAAACCTGGCGGACCTGATTGGTCGCCTTGAGTTATGTGATATTCTTGTCTATCTTCATGTAATATAGCAAAATATGATTTCCTTCTTATCTTAGCAAATGTTTAACACTTAGTTGTGAATTGTGATAATGAAATTTCTGGTACCGATATTCTCTCGATATGGTGCATTTTTCACTTCCCCAATTGCTGTAAGAACAAACGCCTTCTTTCCTATTGGAAAGGCAAAACTGTTTTTCTTTTCTTTTCATGTTGTCTAATATACGGGTTCAACATAATATGCTAGAAGTTCATGCAAAGGTGCTCCAATCTTCAATATATTATGCTGGAAGTTCATACACAGTAGCACCAGTCTCCGTGTTGCAGCAAAATAGTGTCTATTTTTCAACTACTTCGCAAACTTTGGCTACTTTTCAATTACTAGTCCGAAAACTAGCTAGCCCGTGCTATTTATACTATTAATCTTGCTACTTTCATTACTAATGTCAGTGATCACAATTTGTTTTGTTGATTAGCTAGATCACAAGCTACTGCAGATTTTTCCATATTTCAACTCTTCGAGCTGATTTTTCAAAACTGTTAAAATTTCCACTCATCCGCTATTGAGACTAAACAAGAAGTCATTTTAAAGATTTTGGTGAAAATCAGTTTTTTTTTTATGTTTTATTTCTTTTTCCTCCTCCTCATTTAACTCATCAATGAGAGTCTGACAAAGCATAATCAGTCTCAAGATCGAATAAGCATAATCAATCTCAAGTCAAATAAAGGAATTGCAGTAAGAAAGGCGAAGCCAGGAAATTCAATAAAGTGTTCAAATTTTGAATACCATTTGTTAGTGGGCTATGCAATGATGTTCAAAATCTATTTTTTTTATCAATAACAAGTAATATTTTACCTGTACACAGTATAATTTGCGGCAAAGGGTGTTTAGTTGACTACCCTTGGCCACACATAGCTTCGCCCCTGGCAGTATGTTGACGTTCAGGCAAAAATAGTCTAAACCTGATACAACTACACCTTAGTCCCAAACAAGTTGGGAAGGTTTTCTCCACACAGACACACACACCTCGCAAACACATCAATATGACAAAATCTAACGCACTTGGCTATTGCCAAGAAGCTAGATGCATTAGTCTGGCAAATTTGTCAAGTACTTTATTTTCTGACAGAAGAAAAGAGAGTGTTTTAGATTGAAAATGACAGAATACTATCAAGCAATCATTCGAAGAGGAGACTTGGCGTAATTGGTATAGTTACTTTCATGTGATTAGGAGGTCACGGATTCGAGCCATGGAAACAGCCTCTTGCGGAAATGCAAAGGAAGACTGCATACAATAGACCCTTGTGATCCGACCCTTCCCCTAACCCCGTCCAGCGCATAGCGGGAGCTTAATGCACCGGACTACCTTTACTATCAAAACAATCATTCATATGATAGGACTACATGAATTTACCAACGGCTAGTCAAACAAATTAAATCAAGGCAGGCTGAACCATTGATGGAAGTATACCTTACATTATTAACCAAAGTTTCACCAGAAAGAATAATAAGCATTATTATAAATAAAAAAAGCAATAGACACCAAAAGAGTAAAGAGACTGACATGGATTTAGAGGTTGGGCAAGTACTTGTAAACTAAATCTGATTGTATCACTCTGAGGAGGAGGATGTAAACTCAACATTCATAAATTCAAGAAAACAGAATATATTGAAGCGATCTCCTCTGGTACCTACTGGTATGTCTGGATCTAGTTGGCCACGAACATCGTAAGGTGCTACGTTTTGCAAATTCAGCATACCCTGGAGGGGATTACCAGAAGGTTAATCCAACAACCAAATCATACAAAAAGCAGTTTTCCAAAATGATATCAAAGTCAACACCATTCAATACCTAAACAAATAGAAATCTGTTTAAACCCCATTAAAGGATATCAAAATTTGTTATAGCTAGTGGCATCAATAAATCCACTGATTATGAAATTCACAAAAGTATCTTCCTTTATTAGGTCAAGACAGAAATATCTACATTGGATCAGAGACTTGTTAGAGCTTATGTTTTCCTGCCAATTCCGATCCTCGTCTAGGAGAATGGGATACTAGGTTAAATATCCTCTGGTTTAGTATCAAATTATAAAGTTGACTACTTCAACTTCATCGCATCATGGTACATTTCACTTAGTAATAAGGTGCATGGATTGTAAGATGTCTTACTGCAACCAAAAAGGCAATGATCCTATTTGTACAAGTTGTCATTCCAGTACCACATACCCCTAGTATATTCTTCAGAGATGATCTTGTTGCCACAGAGATGTGCCACCTTGCGATGCAGCTACCTAGGGATGAGATCCGCCAATATTCTGGAGCTTCTTGAATGACAATTGTGGTAGTCCTGTAGCCTACAAAATAAAACTGCTGAACATACAATCATGCGGAACTAGTTTTCGGGTTTGTTTGAGAGAAAAAAAGGTACAATTACACAAGTAGCTACCTACAAGCAGTGGCGAAGCCAGGAAATTCAATAAGGATGTTCAAATTGTGAACACCCTTTGCCAGTGGGCTATGCAAGGGTGTTCAAAGTCTATTTTTAATCAATAACAAGTAATATTTTACCTTATCCGTAGTATAATTTTTCGGCGTTGACCACCCTTGGGCCAACATAGCTCCATGATTTAAAAACAAGTACGTTCTTTCTTGAAATTCAACTCTATTTTTGAGAGAAACAGATAGACATGGAAATAAATGGAAAAGCTAAACTACACTATCAAAGGAAAGAGGATGAAGGATGGAAAAGCAAATTTTAAATTAAGAGGCTACATCTCTTTTACCATTATTAACTGCTTTCCCGATGGAATGTGCTGCTTCCTTTTCCGATCACTGTAATACAGAAAATTCACAGGGGACTGTTAAATAAACTTATTTAAGATGGAGAAAGAGTCATCACTTCCATAATGAAAACTATTCTACCTATCTAGGCGCCGTGTTTTCCTCAGTGAGCCCCTAAGAATTCCAGTTTACCAGATAATACCGAACAGGCAGAGAAAGATCCATCAACATCATTTATGTTTGTAATCACCACAAGTTACCTTCACACAAAAACTGCAAAGATAATATCTGCCAAAAATAAAAGAGAAATATAGAACAAAAAGTTCAGTTATTCATAATACTTCAAAGGGGCAGACTGCTACTTCTTTTCTGATGACGAGAAAAATAGCTAATAACCATGAGATACCTTTAGACTCTGGTCATTGATAATAATTATAAGCAAAACACGTCATCAACATATGTCTAGAACAACTTCAAGGTACGAGAGTTAAGACATTTGGTCATTTACAACCTTCTCTGATATTCAAAAAAGTACCAGAGAGCCAGATACAATTGAGGAAACCAATGGTTCATTCAGGAGATTAGGGGGTTAAATTGATTCAAATAAAAAGGTAGAGGGCTTTAGGAAGATTACAAATTAACAGTTGGATTCACCAATTTGTGCCAACATCGGCAGATTTATACATTGCTCCAAAGTGAAGTACAGAGATGTCAACCTTGTCAACTGAAATGCATTTTCAGAAGAATAAATTGACTTTTACTGGATACTGTACATCTCCACCGATGGAAAAGAATTTACAGGCAACTGTTATTGATTCTCAAAAAGACAGAAAATGATGATGCGGGCTGGTAATTGGGGGGATAAAAATCATCCCTCTCTGTCAATGTTATTATCACCAGGTGGCATCTTTCTTGTTTCTGAGAGTGACAGTCGCCTGGGCTTCGTTGACACTGCAACAAGCCCTTCTGAAGTCAAAGTCAATGCACTGGTTCCTGATGATGAACCCAATAGACGCTGAACTGCAGGAGCATCAGTAGAAGATGATGCTGAGATACTATAAGTGAAAACCGTCATTGGGTGATCAAACTTGCAACTTGGGCCAAATTTGCAGATCCCATATCTGGAATAGAAAATACACAGTGGTTCTCCCTACAAAACAAATCCAAGAAAGAAACCAAAAGAAAAGAATTCTTTTCAGCTCAATAAGTTTCACAGCACCAAAACAATTTTAACTGGACGGAAAAGCAGGAAAAAGTAACTATTTTCTTTAGCCAATTTCAACTTATTCTTTTCCTACATCTCTACGTCTCTTTCTTTCTGTTTCTTCCAAATATGTTCCAGGACTGTAGCACTCATGCATATATACTCTCAACAGTAACATAACTCCTTTAGCTAACATAATTACAACTGAGTTCAGTAAGGTGGTGTCAAATTAGAAACCATTTGAATTTGTATTTTTAATGTTTGAATTAGAATCTGAATTTGAAGGAAACGGCTCTGTCTGTGTCAAAAGAATTGTTTTCTAAAAACAGTTTCTTATTCCTGTTTCTCTTTTGCTTTTTGTAAATAAGAATAATGCTGTTTGGTTTAGAAAACAAAGGAATCTTCACCCATAACTCATAAGCGCATACAAGGAGTTCGAAGAAGCGAAAGCTTTCAATGGTACAATTGTCAGTAAACACCTTTGTGTCCCAAAACTTAGTAAGCAGATCAACAACAACAACAACCCAGTATAATCCCACAAGTGGGGTCTGGAGAGGGTAGTGTGTACGCAGACCTTACCCCTACCCTAGGGTAGAGAGGTTGTTTCCAATGACCCTCGGCATCCTTCCCTCCAAAAACTCCCCACCTTGCTCTTTGGGCGACTCGAACTCACAACCTCTTGGTTGGGAGTGGAGGGTGCTTACCATCAGAGCAACCCACCTTGTCAGAAAATGACTCGCTAGAATACCAAACAATTAGTAGCTTAGTCAGAAACTAGTCTTAACATGGATTCTAACAAGTCATACAGGTCTCCACAAATTTGAAGTCATAATCAACAAAAAAAGAATTCTTTACTTTATTTTTGAAGAACACTTTTTTGATGGACTATAAGTCCATCTTCCAAGTAGAAAAATAATGAAGACAAACATCTCGTTGAACCCATAATGCATGTAATGTCAATTAATTAACCTAGTGGCACTTTATTCACAGTGGGTGCAAAAAATTTAATACTTAACAAAATTGGGAAGAGGACCAATTTTGCAGAGTCAGCCACCGCGTACGTCAAGCATGAGAAACAAAATATACTTGCACTGAAATGCCAAATTCAATTAATATCACTTCCATATATCGTTTCATTAGCAATGATAAACAGTAGTTCTCCATGAGAGGAAATAGTCTAAATTTAGCCAATAGAATATTGGCCACGTTGATGTTCTAATAAATCCATCTCAAAGGAGGACATCATCTTACCATCTTAAAGCTGACAAAAAACAAGAATGGAAGTTTTGAACAGCAAACTCATCACTAGACTGATGTCACAATAAAAACACTAGCAAATAACAAAAAAAGTTTACTCACAGGGCGTAAAGGAAGTCCAATGGGACTTAACATGCAATCAGGAGGAGGAATCAGCCTTTCCCTCGGATGATGGAATCTACAAACAGCACCAAACTTGCAGTCTCCAGTCTTCATGTAAAACTGGCATTCAGGCTGCCCAGGTCGTTCAGGGAAGACATTCTCCCCCTGCAATGCATAGTACCCCATAGGAACAGAAGCTGGACGATATGGGGAAGTGACTCCTTGCGATCCCATATTTGCTGCATCACCGGATCGTGAAGTTCCATAAACCTGGCCATTTCCAGCTGTCTGTTGCTGGCCCTCGGGAGAAGTAACCGATCCCATCTGACCCTGAAAGAGATATTCTATGTAAATTGAGTTCATATGCATGTATTATAAAACCTCAAAGTAGATAAGGCACAGCTCACAAGCTTGTGCAATACAAGATTATAGAAAATAGTTGACCATAATGAATGCAACATCTTGCCTGAATACGGCAATCGCAAAGAGATTAAGTTCAGTTTGTGAATACTCCTACTAGGACTTGGGTCAAGTTCAAACTCAGCCAGCTCCCCATCAAATAAAAAATGATTATTCAGAAAACATATTCTCGCAAGTTCATTCTAAACTTACTTCCATCGGGACATCAGCTAAATAACAACGTAATACCGTATGACTATACGAAGAGACTGTTGCTTTATCTCCAAAGAAATATAAAGGCAGTGAATAGTCTCCTTGAAACTAGTTCGCAAACTTTTCTCGCCTATTTCATAATTGATTAACATCCACACAAAAGAAAATTATTCACTCAAATAGCATAGGAAGGAGAAGGTGCTAGCACAATGACTCTGAAGAGGAAGAAGGTATGACTTCAATATCTAATAATAGTGCCATCCTCAAAGAGAAACAGAGGAGAATTTCATCTTGGTAGTAATAATTACCAAGATATTTTTCCAAAGAAAATCTCTACCACTACATTAAAGTGGAATTGTATTACGATGTTGTGATACAATGATTCTCAGGTGTATTCAAGTAGAGTACAGAACCTTTGAAGAAAGAACAAAATCTTAGTAAGCATGCTGCGACAAAAAAGAATATAGTAATTCTTATATTTGTCCATCAGACTCCAAATATTCCAGAAAGGTTAAAGTAATCCCCAAATATGAATACAGATAACAGGTTACAAAAGCATAGCCATAAAAAAGTTTAAGCTGAACTTCTTGATCAACAAACAAATTTGGAACTCGAGTAATAATAAAGAGGGCTGGATGCAGCAAATTCTGGTTTCCCGAATAGCAACAAAGTACAAAATTAGGCGATACATAACAAGCAAATGCAAGGTATCATGTGGAAGCTTACACTGTATGCAAATCCTGGAACTGATACTACTCCCTGAGGCATTATCAATGGAGTGTAACTTGACGGAGCCTGCCAGCGTGCACCAGGAATAAAAGATCCTCTAGACAAGGGATAGGACAGCTGACCAGGAGTTGTTGCAGAAGGAACAGGAGGATAAACAGGGGAACCACGTAAAGAGACCATCATGTTAGAAGGTTGGGGATGGTGAAATTTACAGGTACTTCCAAACTTGCATTGTCCAATTCTCATGTAATAAGCACATTCAGCCTCATTCTGCAGGCAGTGTATAACCACAGAGCACAAACATGTTTCAAGAAAGAGGTCTCTATCAGCCATTTGCACAATCATAACACACCTAGTAAATACAATGAAGTAATGCATGTTCATGAATATCAAATACAACGTCAAGGCAATAAATTCATTTGTTAGCTTTATCTTGATAGTTGATATCTTCTACATCAAACATAGGTATGGCTCTCTTCAATCATTACAAACGATCTTATATAACTTTAGCAGCAAACGTGTGGAACAAAAGAAAGGGCTATTGCAAGCCCCCGTCTGACAATATGGTAAGTTGAAAAAAATGCAGGTTCAGATTCATTAGAATCATTATGAACTAAGAACCTTTTGCGTACATTAGAAAACCAATGTTATTAAATTCAACAAGTAGTTCGGATAATGAAGTCAAACCGGGCGAAGTGGATAACCCAAGACATTTAGGGTAACTCTTCCAGCAATCCCTGCCTTGTCTTTAGGATGGTGAAACTTGCATGTGGCTCCAAATTTGCAAGTTCCCGTCTTCAAGTAGTACTGTAAAATTGCTAAAATCATTCAGTTTGTGAGCTAAATAGGTTGAAGGGAATTAGCGGAGACAAATGGAAAGTTACCACACCAAAGCTCATGCAAAGTATGACTTCAACAGCCAGAAAATAAATTGAACTTAAGAAAGATGATTATATTTAATGCTTGACTGCTCTAACTCTAAAAACTAGTCACTCCAGGATGGTTAACAAAACAAGATGGTTAATAGCATAAAAGCATCATTTTGAACCTTCTGCTCTGATTCGCTAAAACTCCAAAAATGAGAGAACTTTTGAACTACTAAAAAGCATCCTAAATTAACATTTAAAAGAGAACAGGCTCTATTTAACGATCGTCTTGACAAATTTTCTGATTTTAAATTCAAATTTCCTTTTTGTAAAAATCCAACCTCAAGCCAGTTTAGGATTAAGGCTATTTGTGTTGTTCCATTTGTATGAATAGATGTTATTGCACTGCTATTCATTTTCGTGTAAGATCAGCAGATAAAATACATATTGGCCTGGAACATACCTGGCATTCTGGTTGTCCCATTCTTTCTGGATACTCTCCTTTCATCCTTGCCGTGGCAATGGCCTACATCAAATACTTTGCATATCCATCAGTTCCCAAGATACAAACAAAGGAAGATATGCAAATCATAACTGCATAAATCTTTATGAATGCATGTAGAGTCAAATTCAGAGACACTTATTAAAGTTCTACAGGAAGACAGCATAGGCTTATACATTTACTAATTATCATCAAGAAATAGGATCCCAACTGAATATCTCCTGCTGCAGTGAATAGAAATGCCAGCTGCAGTGCGTACACGGAAGCTTATATCTAGTATCCATAACATACGTAAACTAAGGATGTGAAGATTCAAAACCTATGGCTGAGATTTTCACATGCCTACTTATAACCTCCGTCACTCTAAATTTTTGGCAACTTAAACTTAGAGTGCAGGTTGACTTTCAATACTTCTTATTTATGATACAAGGGAAAGGAGAATTTTCTCTAACCTGTCCACTTTCCAGGCGTTGTTGCCCAAAAATGGGCTTAAAAACATTATCACATTGTCATGAAACATTTTAGTGAAGGAGACAAAGAGTCCCAGAGCAGAACTTCTTTTGTCAGTTTAGTAAAGCCAAGTCTTGGAAGCTCATCCATAAAGAGTTCTTCAAAGTTTCATCAAAAAGAAAAGAAAAAATAGCCATGCCACAAATCTTCTTCTATTCTTAACTCACCCTGTCACCCAGTCTCCATCCTTCCACCTTTCTTTACCTTTCATCTAGACTCTTTTTCTGCTCCTGCCTTATATGGAGTTATTTTTTCACAACCAGCACATGGAAGCAGTGTTGTCAAAGGCTCATTTAAGGCGCGCTTAATCCCTAAAGCTCAGAAAAGCTCGGGGAAGGCGCTTTGCCACGCTTAAGCTGCGCTTCAATGTAGGCAAGGCACTAAGGTGTACGCACTCATTGTCCATGAGTTCTATCTTGAACCGAGCAGTACTAAATAACACATATAATCGGCAAATAAGCGTATTAGTTGTTAAGGAAACCATTATGAATGAATCTGTTACTTTTTTCTTAAATTACATATATATTTTTATATTTTCCTTCATTGAGCCTCTTTTTACTAAGCCCACACTTGATTTGCGCTTAAAGCCCCAATAGACTTAGAGCACTTTTTAGAGCTTTTTGCCTTGACAACACTGCATGGAAGTTAACACAAAATGGGCATAGGCAACTGCAGAGAAAGGATAACATGGGGAGAGAGAGAGAGCGAGGGGAGGGGGGAGTGAATGACAGAGGAGGTAAGTTGCAGTAGAAAGGAAAGGCTTCAAGGTGCCATGAATGCACATGGAAGCTTCCTCTCTCTGTTTTCAGATAACAAGGGTAATAACATCCACTTATGTTATTAAAAGGCGCTGTTGAGATTGATCGTGGATTGGAGCAGATGGAAAATCTCTAAGCCATATATGGTAGTCAACGAGAAATACTGTCAACAGATAACCAGGTAAAGGGAAACCCAATGTGTTACCAGCTTAATTAGTTTCCTCTTATTCGAAGAGACAGAGTAAATATTTGTCAAAATCCCCAAAAATTTCAATCACTTATCCAACTATTAGACAAGCAAAACCCATTCAGAGGATTGATGTCTACACTTGAAAATTGATTTCACATTTTCTAGTGTCTTAGCTACAGTACAAACTAAATGAAACACGTATAGCCATCTCTTAAAGGCATTAAATGTGCAACTATGTATCTTTCCACAAAAAACAGCTATTGTAACTCCCAACAAAGCATATACATTGGTTTCCTATACCTTCCTATTTGGAGGGGCCTTATCTCTCCTATTTTGCTGCTGCATATATCTCTCTGGATATTGGCATTTCGGAAATTATACAGGATAAAGTCATTTATAGATCAATTGTACATCAAAAAGGAAAAAGAAGAGGGACATTTTTTTCTTTTTAAAGACGATCGAAATCTTATTATGTTGGGGATAAATAACATGCATAAAGGCTCCTTATAAAGGAGTTTAGGCTTCACCAAATAAAGGAAGTTTCCTACTTACCAAGTTCCTAGTTGTGAAACAATTTTAAAAATATTCTGTACAATTAATCAAAACGTGTACACTGACCTTAGATGCATTATCACATTTCCTCTCAAATTTTAGTGTAAAGATCACGTGCTCCAAGCTTCCCACACAAATACATAAATGCTAGGATCACATACATTTTAAGTACACATGTTTGCTAGTTGAGATAACAGAGCTCATGGAATTAAGTTAAAACAATATTTTGTTACGATAGATGGTAATTGAACACAACGTCTTGGTCTATTTACGAAACAATGTATTAGAAGAAATATGGTCCGACTTGAGTGTCATAATTCAATGTCAACTGTGCTGTTTTTTTTTAACTACAGTTCCTGAAGCAACTGTTTGAAATGCATAAGCTCCAAATGTTGCTAAAACCATTGCTCTATATTCAACTCCTCCAGTTGACCAGACAATTATCACTTTTTTTTTCAAGAGATCAAATTTCCACCACTCAATACACAATGAGTGTGTGTAGACCATCTATCACATCGAGGTCTAGTTCAATCTTCATCCACATATCTAACAATCTTAGTATTTTCTCAACCTTCATAAGAAGTCCTTGACCCAAAGCATTCTTGATATATTGAAAGGTACAAACTATTGCATCTCCATGACTATAACGATATCCTAAAATTGATTAACCACACTAACCGAAAAAGAAATTTCGATATACGGTCAGATAATTGAGTTTACTGACCCCTGCTATCTTATCTTACACACACACACACACACACGAAAAGAAAGAAAAAAAAAAGAGTTCGCTCAACCACGTAGTAGTGTTTTGCTAGAGGTTTCTCAAGTCTCAACAGTAACAACATTGATGTGTCAATTGGTCGACAATCAACCATATTGGTCCATCCAAGATAATCTTATCGCAATATACCACGCTTAAGTTGGACTGGGCCACCTCTATGACAAAATAATACGTGACCCAATCCAAACTTTGCTTTGAATTTGAATAAGGAGATACCATTTGGTGCCTCAAGCTCTTTAGGATCATTAACCATAATACCAATGTCATCCACACACAAGATGGGTACATTGACATTGGTAGAAGAAAGGATAATATACCGAGCCTAAGTAGGGTGTCCCAGGATATTAGAAATATAAAACAAGAATAACAACTACGGCTAAATTGGAGGATAACACAATTAATTTCTGCAGTCGATCATATGGTTGGAGGCTCCTAAAGTTTTTATGTAACACAGCAAGTGACATTGACATGCTGACATGGCATTGTATTGTGGACATGGCACACATGATGATGTGGTTCTTACGGGACCAAGTGATGCTCTACTAGCTAAATGGTATGCTGAGATGGCAGTGCTAATTAGACTACTGACAGGGACGACATGCTAATGTGGTTGATGACGTCAGTCCTAGACAGCATCTAGCGCCTACGTGTGGAAGTTAATACCCCAACAGTGATAGTAATGTTGTTGGCTCGAGTAGGAGTGCATGGCAGTGTCTCTGTTGACAACTGTAGTCATCTCCACGAGATGAACTATAAATGCGGTCATTTCCACGAGACAAACTATAAATGTGGTCACTGACTAACTTGACCACCGAGATTGATACCAGTGTCGAGGCAATGAATGTGCCGGCTTACTTACAAAGCTGAAAGATTTTCTCAATGAAAGAAACAACCTAGATTCTACAATTGCCTCTATTTGGATTAACACCATGTAAACCAAGAGGAAAGCAGAAAGAAATTCAATTAATCATAAATGCTCTATTCCTTAGTGATAAATACTCCCTCCATCCTATTTTATATGATGGTACTTGATTACATAAGAAGCTTAAGTTGTTAATCTGATGTATTATATTAGTGATAGTGGAGAAAAATATTAACGTAACAGTGGAAAAGTTAGTTAGATATAGATAATGTCACGTCAATGTTCCAAATCTGAATAGTTTAACAATTTGAATTCCTAAAAGTAGTGAAAGTTGTTGTAGTAGTGGAATAGTGCCAAACACTTTAAATCGTAAAACAGAAAGAACGTCATATACTATGGAGAATAAATACATAAGGGTTCGTCATATAGGGACATATGCTACATGAAATAAGTGGAATACAGTGCCTTACCAGTTTCCTATTAGGAGGATGGTTAAATCGGCAAGTTGATCCAAACCTACAGAGACCAGTCCTGATGTAGTAGGAACAATCTGGTTCACCTTCACGGACAGGATAATGTCCCGACTCAATTGATTCCCTTGATCTCAAGTTCATTTGCCACAGAGTGTCTGAAAAACCAAGTGGATGCGCAATAACACTACTTCATCTTAAGTAATATTAGTATTGATACCAGTTCCATAAACCTCTTCTCTAAGTTCTGGACCTTGTTAACTCATTTTACCAGCATTTGATCTTGAAAAATAAAACAACTTAATAAGGTGCATTTCTTTTCTTGCTTATACGGTTCTATATTTCGCTTAATAAGGGTATTGTCCGAGCCAACTTGTGCATACCTTGCTTATATAATATTCGTCTAACAATAAATGTACAAGAAAGTTGATGAGTACAACCATAAGTACTTTAGGTGCATTTCATCAGCATCATAAGTCATACAACAAACTAGAAACAATGCATCCAAAAAGTTATCAAGAAATAGAAAAGCACAAAACTTTGATCATCAAAGCATCTCTGCTTATTTTCAAATTCCACATGAACTCTTCTTCTTTAAACCATATTAGACAATTCACCTAAAATTTACTAGCCACCATTTGTTTTTACAGATCCAAAACCTATATTGGCCTCTCATATTAATTAATTTAGAAATAGTGATAGGGAAATCCATATATCAATAGAAGCAAAATATTGTTTTTTTTTAGGCGGCAGCCGGGGGGATTAAACTGTAAAAAGTTGGAAGAGAAGAAAAATAATAAGGGAAGAAAAAGAAATAAGGGTGCATTATCATAATATGCAGGCAGAAAGGGAAAAATACTTAGCATTTGATCTATTTTTGTGAAAACAATATGCAAAATATATGAAGTAATATATTAGTCTACTACCATATACAGCAAGTCAGCAATGCTTGGGCAAAGATGAAAACTTTTTCCACAAAAAAAGAATATCCCAATTTTAAAGATTCAATCTTTATCTTCTTACCTTATTTAATAAGCAACAAACAAACAATTAAACAATTGCAACTCAATTACAAACATTACCAACATTTCACCATAACAGTTACAGTAATGATCCTTCAAATAAATTAAAATAAAGAAGAAAAACATGTCATTGAGGATAAAATGGGAAGTTTATGTTAAATTGTTTCCATAATTTATAGAAGGTCTGTTTTTTTTAACCGACTAAAATGGACCATAATATCGAATGTGCAGTTGCTCAGAATAACATATGTATTACTAACATATACAGCTATGACAAAGATGAAATTTTTTGCCACAAAAAAGAATATCCAAAATATAAAAATCCAATCTTTATCTTCCTACCTTATTTAGAATAACAAAAAAGCAATAAAAAATGACAAGTCAAGATTATAAACATTAGCAGCATTATACTTCACCACAACAGTAACAGTAATGATCCTCAATTAAAATAAAATAAATAAATAAACGTAAAATAGAAAGATTAAACTAAATTGTTTTCGAATTTATAAGGGTATACTTTTTTTTAATAGACTAAAAAAAAAAAATATATATATATATAGGGTCACATAAGTTGAATGGAGTACCTTAATCAAGAGGCAGTGTTACCAAGTAAAATGGGAAATTTATGTTAGATTATTTCCAAATATATAAAGAGTCATTCTTTTTGACAGACCAAATACAAAAAGTTACAAAGGGTAAAATGGAAAATTTATGTTAGATAATTTCCAAATATACAAAGAGTCATTTGTCGGACAGAAACAAAACAGGGTCACATAAATTAAAACAAATAGTAAGTTCATTTTAAATTATTTATTACATTTTTTTTTAAACGTATCAAAAAACAAAGAGTCACATAAACTAAAACGAGTACCTTGATCGAGAGACGGTGACAAAGAGGAAGGACCTTCAGTCACAGACAAGGAAATTCCGGCATCAAAATCCATTATGATGATGATGATCAGAAACAGCCCATCACCGGAATTTCCATTAATTCTGAGCACACAAAACACACAAAAAAAACACCCTCTCTTCTGTTTGATGAAATGCACAAATGAAACAAACTAACAAACAGAGAGAGAGGAAAAAAAGGGGAATTCAGACAAAAGTAGAAGAAGGGACAGAGAGAAAGAGAAGGAGAAAGAAAAGGAACGTTTTTTCCTCCACACAAAAACAAAAGAGAGAAAAAAATGAATAAATATGAACCAATCAACCATTTGGAGGAAAAAATATAGAATCAACCAACCAGATATTTACACGCAAAATTTGCTTTTGACAAAGTATCTCTCTTTAGTACCTTAGTACTATTAAATAATTTATATTATTTGTTTTAATATTCCAAAGTTTTTAAGTTGACTTAACACGTGTGTTCTTCTCTTTGTTTTCTTAATATTTCCTCAATTCTTTATTGTTAGTATTTTTATTTGGATTTGGATTTCTTCCCTTGGGAGCTAATTACTCTTTTAACCTCGTATTACATTTAGAAGGAATAATTTTGTTCGGAATTACTTTGTAAGAACCTGTGTTTTGTTTGGTGTTCTTCAGTATTATATTTTTATTAATATACTGTGAAAATAATTGGCCATAAAGCTAATCTTCACTTTTTCTATCAGTCAATTTAATTTACTTGATTAAAACAAATAATGCAAAGCCAAGATTGAGAAACATCGAGAAAAACAATTTATACTTTGGGTGTGTCTGGTATAACGGAAAATGTTTTTCAAGAAAAAAAAAATTGAAAAATAAGTAGTAATTTTATTTATTTTTCGGTATTTAGTATGCAAATTAAGGAAAATAACTTCTCAAGAGTACTCATAAATAAATTAGATACAATAAATGTGAAGTCATAAACTTTTGAACCAATAACCTTCCGAATCCACAAATATCATAAACTTCTGAACCGCTAAATTTTCGAAACCGCAAAATTTAGAACTCGTATATAATTTCTAAACCCAAAAACTTCCAAACACATAAACCTCCGAACACATAACTTTGAAACATGTAAAATTTCGAACCTATAAACCGAAAGATGAAAAAACTAAAACTGAAAATATATAAAATAAATATTTTTTTTCCGGAGGAGTGGGAGAGAGGAGACAGGGGGAGGTGTGCAGAAAAACAAAAATAGAAATTTGAAATTACAAAAAAAAGGGTAACATTTTTTTTAGTGCGGGTGGGTGGGGCAATTGGGGGTGGATGGTGCAGGAAAAAAAATTGAAAATTACAACAAATAAAAACTTTATTTGTGTGTGGGGGGGGTGGGGATTGGGTGCGGGTGGATAGTGCAGAAAAATGAAAATACATACATTTTTCAAAAAATATTTTTCTTCGTACCAAACACACCATGTGTAAGTTGTTTTTTAGATTTCATATTTCATATTTTTAAAATTTGACAAAAGATATACATGTAAAAGTGATGTTTTTTTTCTGTTTATATCTTTTTTCTTCACTTGTTGCAATCAGAAATAGAATGAATGATTTCTCTGATCTCTCCCTTTTCCAATATTTTTCTTGCGTTCTAATCCCAAACAATGTTATAATATGACATTTACAAGAGACATTCTCCTAGGCATCAGTGTAGAATATGTTTAGTAAGGCCTCGGTTAAAATGTTTGATTCTGAATACTCCAAAATATATAATTACTACAAAATATTGTTTCTAAACTTAAAGAACTAATAATTAAAAAGCCTTTGTTTGATGAAATGCTCTAAAAGCTAGCGATGCTGACAATTGAGGGGTCGTTTAGTATGAGGTATAAGAAGATATAGTGTTAGTATAAAAATTTAATATCACCTTAATATTTTGTTTGGTTAGCAAACCTGGTATAAGTTATCCCGGGATTAAAATTAGTACCGGGACAATTTATACCTTGTAGAGGGTGGGGTAATTAGTGCCGGGATAACTTATATTTTCTTCTTAGAAATTATGCAACTGTCATTTTTACATACCAAACAATGGATAAAAAACAATACCAGGATAACTAATCTCAGCGCAACTAATCTTAGCATAATTTATCACAGCATAACTTATCCTGTCATAAGTCGTATTCAAACCAAACGACCCCTCATAGTAGTGGTAGTAGGTGGTTATGGGTTATGAAATGGTAAATGGTGATGGTTGACTAGTTGCTGATTATTGAAGGCGGACAGCGTTGGTGGTTGTACAATGACGGTCGAAGGTGATAGTTGTGTGGTGAAGAATGATGATAGATGCGATTGTTAATAGTGGTTGTACCATGGAGGATGCATGGCGATGGAGGATCGATGTCGATTGGTGATGGAGCTGGCTAGTGATGGTGTGATTGGATGTAGAGTTAATTGATGTGGAGGCTATGGGCAGAGACAGGATTTTCGTTAAGGGGGTTCAAAAAAAAATACTAATTTTTTTTATAACTAGTAGGAATTGAACCAACGACCTTACAAAGGTTTTAAACCTCCTTGACCACTAAACTATATTTTTGGGCTATGTCAAGGGAATTCAAAACATAATATATAGAGGTAACGGACATATTTTGCCTTATATGTACAGTGTAACCTCTTCTGCCCCCTAGATCCACCCCTGGAGGCTAGTGGTGGATATGACTAGGAGTGGTATGACTAGCGATGGAAGTAGTTGGTAATAGACATGTCAAATGGGTCGGGTCGATCCACAAACCGACCCACGTAACTCATTAAAATTGACCCTTTAACCGGTCCATTACCCATGAAATCCTGACCGGACCAACCCATTAATTTAATGGACATGGGCCGTACTGTAAAATTTTGACCCACTGAACCGGACCCGAACCAATAACTGACCCACAGGTCAAGGTGCCGGACCAGCTCACATATATATATATATATATA
>ML273238.1:50187-60707 GCA_005239495.1 Nicotiana undulata
TGAAAGAAAAATCATACTTTATTAACATTAAAACTTGAGAAACATATGGAATTCGACTATTTCGACAAGACGCCTCGTAGTGTTTGGTACAACATTCTTTCTTTAATGTTTGGATTTAATTTTTTACCACTTCTCTGAATATATATATATATATATATTCAGAGAAGTGGTAAAAAATTAAATCCAAACATTAAAGAAAGAATGTTGTACCAAACACTACGAGGCGTCTTGTCGAAATAGTCGAATTCCATATGTTTCTCAAGTTTTAATGTTAATAAAGTATGATTTTTCTTTCACTTTTATTCTAACTGGCTTCAATGTCATGTAGTAATTTCAAATTTGTATATATGTGTAAAGTTTGAATTTTTTTTATCATTTATTAATTTTTAGCTTTTTTTAATTAAATTGGATTCGGCCCATCATGGTCCGCATTAAGGGATTACCAGTTACAGGAGCAGGGTCGAGTCAACATATTTTGATCAATGGGTCAAATCCGGATCAACCCTTATAAGAAAGTGAACCGGACTAGCCCGATTAAGGACCCATGAGCTAAGAGTCAACGGATTTGGGTTTGTTGGATAGTGTATATATGAAGTGTATTACTAATTTAGTATAGGGGCCAAAGTGTAAATAATAGAAGTTATAGGTGGTTAGATGTCATTTGTATAGTTTTAACTAACTAAGAGTTAGTTATTATATATGTGCGTATGTATTCCTTTTTTCTTCAGTTAAGAAAATACAGAGATTTCGTTCTCTCAAGCTCACATGGTTGAATTCTAACATGGTATCAGAGCGGGGAAGATCGATTCTCAATAATTTTGTTAAAATTTGTTAGGAGAAGTAGAATTGAACAAAGTGATCTTAATTTTTCTGCTAATTGAATTTTTCTTCTTCTTCTCTAACTCGAGTTGGTCGTCAATGGCGGCACCAATGACAATGACGACGAAGAAGCTAGATCACACTCATTCGTTATTCCTTCAGCCTTCAGATACTCCAGGCTTGATTTTGATACCGATTCAGCTTACATGTTCTGAAAATTATGGAATTTGGCGCAGATCGATGAAGCAAGCTCTAAAATCCAAACGAAAATTAGGGTTCATCACAGGGGATTGCAAAAAGGAAGCGTTTGAGGAAGTTCTCCATGAGGAATGGGAGACTTGTAACGCAATCGTGCACTCCTGGATCATGAATTTTGTTCCGAAGGATCTTGTGAGCAGAATCATCTATGCGTCTAATGCACATGCAGTTTGGGAAGACCTTAAGGAACGCTTTGATAAGGAGAATCGTGTAAGGATTTTCCAGTTACACAGAGCAATTTCAAGGTTAACACAAGGTACAAATACTGTTGCGGTTTACTTTACCAAACTGAAAGAACTTTAGGCAGGATATGATGTGTTGGTACCCTCGCAAAATTGCGGTTGTCAAAAAGCAAAGGAACACTCTGTTCAAATGCAACAACGACTAATGCAAGTTCTGAATGGATTAAATGACACATACGACCAAGCTCGTAGGCAGATCTTAGTGAAGACCAATGAACCAACTTTAAACCAAGCGTATGCACTTATTTCTCAAGATGAGAGTCAACAAGTTATGGAAAATGTGTAAGTGACAGAGAAATTGGATCCTCTAGTTATGCAGGCAGGTCGAGGACAAGGATATCATGGGAAAAAAACTATTTTTACAGTGTGAGCACTGCAAGATGAAAGAACATACTAAAGAGAATTGCTTCAAAATTGTTGGTTATCCAGATGATTTCAAATGAAATAGAGTTTACCAGCCAAGAGGAGGTCATATGACAGTCAATAATGTAGAAGGACCACAAACATATGGGAGCTCACAAAGCAAAGGTGGTGACTATTTTTTAACTGAGGCTCAATACCAACAGATTTTGACTCTTCTTAACAAGGATGGAACCAGTGATGACACAAAGCAAACACAGTCTAATATGGTAGGTACAACATGCTCATTTACTTCAAATTGGATTTTTGACTCAAACATTCAAAGCATAGACAAATGTAAACGAGAATCAGTAAAACTGCCAAATGAAACTAGTACAAATATAACACACATTGGTAGTTCACAACTATCAGAAGATAGTGTTCTTATGAATGTTCTATATGTGCCAGATTTAAAGTTTATCTTGATGTCAGTGTCCAAGTTAACAAGAGATCTGTTATGTGCTGCAACTTTCTTTCCTGAATTGTTTGTGTTCCAGGACCTCTACACTAGCAAGGTGAGGGGGATTAGTCAGGAAAGTGAAGGAATGTACTTTCTTAAAGGAAAAGGAGTTGAAAGAATAGTAGCAGCTGCCAAAAATGAAGGGAAAACAGGAGAACCAAGTTGGATATGGCACATTGGGCTTGGACATGTTTTAATTCCAGTACTACAACATATTTCTTTTTTGAATAATACAATAAATAGCAATTTACATAATAAATGTATTGTGTGTCTCTTGGCCAAACAATCTAGACTTTCTTTTTCCAGATAGCGAGCATAGAAGTACTAAAATCTTTTAGTTAGTGCACATGGATGTTTGGGAACCATATAGAGTGCCTACTCATAATCGAAAATATTATTTTCTTATTGTTGTGGATGATTTCTCAAGAGCTACTTGGATATTTCTAATGCAGCTAAAAAGTGAGACTATTATATTCTTGAAGCAGTTTTTGTGCATGGTCAAAAATCAGTTTGATACATCTGTAAAGATAATTAGAACAGATAATGAAACTGAATTCTTCAATAATCAATGGAACACAGTGTTACAGGATCAGGGAGTGGTTCATCAGAGTAGTTGTGCATATACTCCACAACAGAATAGAGTTGTGGAGAGAAAGCATAGACACATATTGGATATTGCAAGGGCTTTGAAGTTTCAAGCGAACTTGCCAAAGAGATTTTGGGGAGAATGTGTACAAACTGTTGTGTATCTCATTAATAGATTTCCTTCTAAGGTTTTAGATGGAAGCAGTTCATATGAGTTACTGCATAAAAGGAAACCATCTCTTGCTCGTTTAAGAGTTTTTGGTTGCACGTGTTATGCAACAAATTTGGTAAAGGAAGACAAATTTGCACCTAGGGCAAGAAAGGCAGTCTTGCTAGGATATTCTTCAACACAAAAGGGATATAAACTGTTGGATTTAGAGAGTAACTGCTTTTTTGTTAGCAGGGATGTCACATTTAGAGAAACAATATTTCCTTTCAAAGCATCACAATTGCAGCTTGGTCCATATGTAGTGCAACATCATTAAGAGGATTTCCATATTTACAACAGAATAACAGGTCTATTGCATTAGCACCTAATCTTGAGGAGATTGAGCAACCAAATGAAGTATATAGTCTGGATAATGACTTGTATCAAACAACAGAAGACACAAGTGACACTTCAGTAGAAGGTGTTTATGATGGAGCAGGACATCAGCATGCAGAAAACATGTCCACAAATACTGAGGAGTTAGCTCATGCTACTAATACAAATGAAGAAGATCCACATGTCTCACATGAAGTGCCATCAGCTCAGGAGCCCCTTGTTTCAGACACCAGACAGTCCACAAGGGTCAAGCAGCCACCTATATGGATGCAGGATTTATATTTCCATGATGCCAAAGTCCTCAAAATATGCATATTCCTTGTCTAATTATTTGTCCTATGATAATGTTACTCAGAGTTACAATAACTATTTGCATGCATTCTCAGTAATGAAGGAGCCTAACTCCTTCAAGGATGCAATCAAGGACAAGATATGGATAGAAGCAACGGAACAAGAAGTGAAGGCCTTGGAAGATAACAAGACTTGGGATATTGTTACACTGCTAACTGGGAAATCATCTATTGGTTCCAAATAGTCTATGGCAAAAATGTGGGGATCAAGAGGAGATAATGGGAGGTCATAAATATCTAAATTGAACAAGCCCCTGTATATTACAGTTATAAACAACTACTATTAACTACGGTTGTTTCTGCTTGATTGAAATTTGAATCTAAATTATTCAGATTTAAGCTTATTTAATTTTTTATTATGTAAATATTTTCTTTTAAATCATGTATTAGCTATGAATAACTTTGATTTAGTTAGATTTTCTACGAAGTTTTAAGTAAATTAAAATATTGTTGACTTAAAGATTTATGACTTTACGTGAATTTGATATTTTTTTCAATACATTATCCATTATAATTACTTTTAGCCTTAATCGCACAACCATCGCTACCCTACCACTAACCTTCATTACCAACTAGACCTGTTAAATGGGTCGACTCGGCCCGGACCATGCTAGAATTCAACCATGTGAGTACGAGTGATAAACGGGCGGGTCGGGTCTGATGTGATTTGGGTCGAAACGGGTAAGGAAAAAAACAAATAAATGATCTGACCCGACCCATATTTAACACGGGTAATAAACAGGTTAATACACGGATAAAATGAGTAACCATATTATCCATTCATGACTTCACATTAGCCTCAAGCTCTAATATGAATTTGCTGCCCCTTGCAACAGAAGAACATTACTGAAATAATTTTTCAATAATTGTATTATCCATATTTTACCCATTTGGTTACTCATTTTTCTAATGGATAATATGGGTAATTATCCATATTCGATCCGGTTTAAATAAGTCAGTTATTCAACCCATTTTTAGTAGGTTGGGTTAGGTGGATAACTATTATTTTTAACCATCTTTGTCAGGTCTACATGTGAGCTTGAGAGAACGAAAGCTCTGTATTTTCTTAACTGAAGAACAAAGGAATACAGACACACATATATAATAACTAACTCTTTGTTAGTTAAAACTATACAAAATGACACCTAACCACCTATAACTTCTATATTTATATGTTGCCCTCCTTATACTAATACACCTCAATCCTCATATATATATATACACTATCCAACACTCCCCCTCAAGCTAGAAGGTGTAAAATGTTCAACCCTCCCAGCTTGCCAAGTAGGTAGTTATGTTGCCCATAATTCAATTCTTTAGTTAATAAATCTGCTTGTTGATCTTTAGTAGGCATATATCTAGTCACCAGCAATCCCTGTTTGATTTTTTTCCGGATGAAGTGGCAATCAATCTCAATATGCTTAGTTCTCTCATGAAAGATATGATTTGCTGCAATTTAGCTGTCAGAGTAGAAAGAAACTGGCTTTCTTAATGAGATTCCCAAGTCATGAAATAGCCTTGTCATCCATATAATTTCTGCAACTGCAAATGCCATGCTCATGTATTTTGCTTATGCGCTACTTCTAGACATTGTATGTTGCTTCGTTGACTTCCAGGAGATCAAAGAGTTTCCAAATTTTATTACATATCCACTGACTGATCTTGTAGTCACAGGGCAAGCTGCCCTATCTAAGTCACAAAATCCCAATAATGTAGCTTCAGGTTTCCTATGCATCAAAACTCCCATACGAGGTGCATTCTTTAAATATCTCACCACTCTGATTGATGCCTCCATGTGGGATTTCTTTGGAGCTTGCATGAACTGGCTAAGAGTATGAACAACATAGCTTATGTCTGGTCTCGTGATTGTCAGGTACAACAACTTCCCTATGAGTTTATGATATCGAGTAATGTCTACAATATGGTCATCTATCTGTGTCCCAAGTGACTCATCATATTCCATTAAAGTTAGCTTCTGATTAACTTCTAATGGTGTGACTGCTGGTTTTGCTCCACTTAATCCTAACTCTGAAATTAGCTCCAATGCATACTTTCTTTGATTCAACAAGATTCCATTATGTGATATGAGAACTTCTATGCCTAGGAAGTATCTCAACTCCCCTAGGTCCTTGACCTTAAACTGTTGATGCAGGGCCTTCTTGGCTTCACTGATCATAATACTGTTGCTCCCAGTAATAAGTAAATCATATACATATATCAAAATTATAACAATGTCACTTCCCGACTTCTTAGTGAACACTGAACAGGGAGTAATCAAGAGCACTTTGATGAAACCCTGCTCTCAATAAGGCTTCTGTCAACTTCAAATTCCAATGCCTTGAAACTTGTTTAAGTCCATATAAAGACTTCTTTAATATGCATACTCTTGTCTCCCCCTGCTTTTGAAATCCCTGTGGAAAGTCCATATAGACTTCTTCGTGCAAGTCACCTTGAAGGAAAGCATTGAACACATCCATTTGATGCAATTTCCAATCCTTAGAAGCTGCAATGGCTATAACTGATCTCACAATTACCATTTTGGCAACTAGTGAGAATGTCTCATGGTAATCTAGGCCTTCTTGCTGATTGTACCTCTTTACTACTAACCTTGCTTTAAATCTTTCTCTCTCACCATTTCACTTATATTTTATTTTATACTCTTTAATTATTATAATAATGAGATATAACCTATGATATTGTTCGTTGTTTTATTTAGAAAAATATTTGACAATGACATATTATGTTATGATATTATTCCCAGTAGCTCGGTATATTACTTTCCGGGAATCAATTTCATCACGTAATAGTAGATAGTAGTTGACATATTAAAAACAATATAAGTTAATAATTTAACAGGTAAAATAGTATTTAATCATAAAAAAATTAAGAATTTTAGTTGAGTGACCTCTTCAGTGTTATATAAATAGCTAAATAACCTTTCTATTATTATAGACAAAAAAAAAAAAATTTTACTAAGTAATTTCAAATGGTCGAATTGTCATTTAAGTAATTAATTCCATAAATAATTTAAAAGGCTTGATTTGTGTTAGCTTCTTTTTGTCAAAATAAACCGCTGAACCTTTCTACCCTTTGGTCGGGGGCAGAGCCACGGTGTTGGTTGCCGGTTCGGTCAAATCCAATAACTTTTATCTAAAATTTATATTTGTATTAAGAACTTCAATAAATACGTACAAATCGTAATTTATAAAAGTTATTATCCTCAATTTATAAGGTTCAAATCCTAACTCCGACTCTGCTTCTGATCGTAGAAAAAAATTGGAGAAAAACGCTTCAATAGGAAGGGAGCAGGTTCTGAACTTCATATGTTTTCTTTCAGAATTTGTGAAAATATACTCTCAGAAGTGATCTGCAATTAATACTACATATGACATAGGCCTCTTCCTTAATGTTGACTTTTGAGACTGCAGCCAGCAACAGATTGAATTTGGACTTTGGACCGAAAGGGTCATTTTTAAAAGACTGAATGAATGTGACCAAATTCATTGTTTCAAACTATTACTAAAGCATTATGAGTGTGTCAAGTATGAAAAATATTTTACAATTTTTTTTTACTCCTATATTGAAGATTTATAATAATAATAATAATAATAATAATAAAATAATAGAGAAAATGATGGATCTTATTGATCAGACTCGTTAATTCCGTAGCCCTGGAAGAAAGTTCAGTAATTCCATTAAAAATAGATAGAAGGAATTTTTTTTTTGATTCCCTTTTATTGGAGCTATTGTTCCTTTGTTAACTAGAACCCACGAGACCCCGGAGTTTTTAGGTGAGGATTGCGAACCATCTGAACAACCTCCTCATGTCGGTAGAAGGGAGAATATTGCTTTAAAGAAAAGAAACAATAGTTTTTGACTTTCCCATAATTGACTCATAAGCTCGGTGAAGCATGCAGTTTAATCTGATGCAAAGCGAAAAAGCTAGTAACTTGACATGCCGCGAATCTTCTTGAAAGAGAGGGGTGCCTTCGAGAACGTAGACACATGTGGTGCATGGCGGCCGCCAGCTCGTGTCGTAAGGTGTTGGGTTAAATCCCGCAACGAACGCAACCCTCATATTTAATTGCCATTGTTTAATTTGGAACCATGAGCAGACTATCAGTAACAAGCCGGAGGAAGAGGAGAATGATGTCATCATGTCCCTTATGCCCCGGCAGACACACGTGCTACAATGACGAAAACAATTCGAAAAATATTTTAACGAAAGTTTGGATTGAAGATTAATAATAATGTCTATATATTTGGTGAATAAAACAAAATTCACAATTTAAAATATTACAAGAAAAATGACTTCCATAAACAAATGAGAAAATTTATATTCCTCTATTTGTTGAAAAAATTGTCAACCAAACATTAGAAATAACATTTTAATCAAAATTTTTTGTCATACTAAACACACCACACATCAAGGTAAAAACTTACACATGCATGTGTTTTTCTTACCCACATTTTCTGGTTTAATTCTCTTTCCAAAAATAAAACATTACTCACTCCGGTTTACAATAACTAATTTTTTATCTGTTTTCACGCATATTAAAAAATTCACTTTTTAACATTAATTAATAATAAAATTAATCATATTAACTTTTATTATCCCACTTAAATACTTCTAGTACATATTCAAATACTATTTACTCTAAGAACAATATAAAAAAAAAATTAATTATTAAATTCCAAAAAATAACTTATTTTGGACCAAAACAAAAAAAGCCACAAAATCACGACACGAGGGAGTAAACAAGATCCCCACTTGCCTTTTCCAGCTTTTGGGGGGAGAGAGATCTTGCTGGCAATTTTTTACTCTCTCGGCTTTGCTTGTGTAGATCTCCTCTCCTTCTTCTCTCTTTCCTTTGCAATTAAACTTCCGCGTCAATCCCAAATCCCAATTCCCTTTTCTTGATTGTTTTTAACAACCTTTTCATTTCCTTCAATAAAAACCTCAACTTTGCCCGTTAATTTGCTCATATTCTTGAAGAATTTCAAGAACTGAGCTTTATACTCAATTACCCAGAAATAAAAACAAAATGGGTTTGCATTTAAACCCAAAATATATATGGATCCTCTTAATTCTCATTACTACCCCTCTGATTTTTGCTCAGGTAGTGTTAAAAATCGGTTCTTTAACATTTTTATTGTGTTGTTTGGTATGCAAATGATGTATGTTGTCCTTTTAATTTTGATTTTTTGATGGGTTTTCTTAGGATGCTGTGGATGAAACTGAAATTGTTGGGTCAGGTGGACGGTTCAAAGATCTGGGTAGACGTAGTAAAGTGAGTATACTTTAGCTTAATTTGAAATTTTATCTGTTGAGATTTTGAAATTTTACTGAATGTGTGTAACTTTTATGCATTGGAAGGTGCATTATTAGCTTGGTGTGTGTGTGTGTGTGTTTGTCTTTAGTTATTTACTTTTACTGCTTTACCTTGCTGACAACTGCTTATTATAGCGCTGCAAAGAGGCGGATCCAGGATTTAGAGTTAGTGGGCTTGAAATCAGGGGTGGATATAGGCTTTAAGATATGACTCAAACCCTGTATATATGTAAAGAAATCCACAAAATATACAACAACAACAACAACTACCCAGTAAAGTCTCACAAAGTGGGGTCTGGGGAGGGTAATGTGTACGCAGACCTTACCCCTACCCCGATAGGGCAGAGAGGTTGTTTCCACAAAATGTAAACATTGAATTTCAGAACCTAGTTGCTAGCACTTGAGGCCGCGTTTCTAGAATCCAAAACCCATAAAGTTTAAATCTTAGATCTGCCTCTACTTGGAATTCCGCTACCACAAGTGTACTTTTGAGGCAGTATGTTCGGCTGAACCCACTGAGTTTACACTAAGATCAGTTCAACCTTGATGCTGGAGTACTATGTTATAGGATTACGCAGAGACTGGAATAGAAGGTCTAGTGATTACTTTTTGCTCCTTTCTTCATATCTACTGAAGCTTGGTGTCAAATACTGAAGTAAAATCTTAATCGATGTAAACTTAAAGAGATATGATGCATACAGAATTAAATACATACCCCTATAAGGACCCTATATATTTACTGAAGTACGAAGTGTAGTGGTGGAATACTAGTCTTGCTATAGAGTACAGTGCTGGATGCAGCTAAGATGAGATGCAAGCGTGTGGTTTACTAGGTGTGTACAGTGACATGTTATATGCACTGCATGAGCATCCATCAGAGATGGTACCAATTTAGTTTAATAAGCTTTTGTCTGAGCAGCAGTTTTTTACTCTAAAGTAACCGGGAATCAATGATTCAGTTGTCTGTGTATCATTGAGTCAGGTGAATAAAGATCTACAAAAATGTTATAAGCTGGGAGTTATATGATTAAATTGATACCTTGGTATAACTCTTTTGATAAATGATGTATAGTGGCCCTAGGGCTTTGGTCTAGCAGTAAGAGTACAATGCCGGATGTGTGGATTAGGCGCACACCATGAGTTCGAACTCTGCACTTGACAAAAGTCTGGTATTTAAGTGGAGTGGATAGAGGGGCGGGCTTATTATCCACCGTGTTTCGAAATGTTAAGAAGTTTAATGTGTTAACTTGACTTATATATTTTAAAATAGTAACTCAAACTATTAAAATACTAATTGGAAAGTTAGCTTTATTGTAAAAACATCATATCCAGTTTTAATTTGTTTCTCTATAGTGAAGTTTGATTTTAAGACTTGTAAAGTTGTATAAAATAATTGAATGGTGTTACACATTTTGCTATTTCCCCAAATAATAGGAACTTGTCGTTGAACGGGGATGAGGGAGATAGTACTTGTCACACCTCCTTTTTCCCTACCCCGTATGTATGAAGGGTAGTGAGGGAGTTTTTCCAC